>JAZGTJ010011079.1:0-17337 GCA_036877575.1 Botia almorhae
ATGTCAATTACTTTTTTTATTGATTGAAAATAAACAGGTGTGGGGAAGACGACACAATACACCAACAATCAGAAACCAGATTGTATGTAAACCAGAGTAGCTGTAAACAGGTTCACGGCTGTATACTGTATGAATCCCATTACACACCAACAGCAGGTCTGGAGGAAAGCCTGTGCTAGATGTGATGTGTCTAACAGAACCAGTGTGAGGGCAGACAGGAATTTCCAGCGGGCCCTGTGTGGACGAACGGATCCAGAATGAGAAATGGCAGCACACTGAAGCCGCTGGCTTTAAGTACAATTGCTGTTGCCAAAAAAGAAAACAACATTATTGGAAACGGCTTTGCTACCCAGAGTGGCCGGTGGAATGGCTTCTGTCTCCATGCGGACACCAATGAATTTCACTGGCCTCCTTCAAACTGGTCCATCAGGGTAAAGTGATATTCTGGCCCGAATCTGTTCTTCCTCCCCTGTCGCGCATATGATTAAGGTTTAGGAATCCGCGCTCTGCATCTGCACAGCCGGATCCGTGGCTAACGCTATGCGAGAGATGAGCATTTTAAACTCAGTTAGGTGGAAAGTACAGCGAGCGTAGACAAGCTGACAATGTGTTGATCTCACGACAATTTGTGTGAAGACGAAGCCATACACAGCTGTCATTGTGGTGGGGGCAGCACCACAACACTCTTAAAGGTATGGTAGGCAATTTCAAAGAGACTAGCGACAGCAAGCTAGTTTAAAACTAGCTCGTCTTGTCTTCGGAGTGCTTTACAAAGCCACGCCTCCTCCAATAGTGCACGGAGGTATGCAAATACACTGGACAGAATGCAATGACTGGACAAACATTTTATGGTCCTGTGCCTTCCGCAAACAACATATATTTATATGAATGTATTTAGACCACTTTGCTATCAGAATGTGAAGAGACTTTCAACCGGCATAACAAAAAATGTTTCTGGAAAAAATAAATAAATAAAACTCGCCCTAGCTGCTCTAATTCTGTTCTGTCACAATCCACAATCTATTCACACTAGTTTGAAATCTGGAGCAAGAACGCAAACACTCCAGGACCGCAACATATTCTTTGGTGGTTCCTAATGTGACCTCAAGCAATGACTCTTCACGGCACGTTTGTAACGCTGATGAAACAGCTCATGCTCCCAATAGCGGCAAGAACCCTCGTTTGAACTACAGAGACCGACGGAACATTAGTTAAAAAAACAGACTATTTCCAGACAGACCGTCAAATAATGCAGACAGATTAAAAGAGTTTTTGATTTCGAGTGGATGCCTCATGCATAGAGAACAGCTTCAACAGGAAAATCCCTCTTGACTTTGGCCAATTTCTGAGTGACAATAGCACACTCGAGGCCTGCACTGATTAGCCTGTTGATTAGAGAACAGGGTGCTGCTTCATTCCATCTCATTCACTGAGCGCATAACAAGAACCCAGAGTTACTCTGGTGGCAACACCTCACAGACCTGGAGGAAAAGCTCTCTCCACAGACGCACGCTGAGTACAGCTGTCACCCATCTACAAGAAAATGCACACGTAAAAGAGTGACAATTTCCACATTTAATATAAACACCCATATAAATTACTGCTATGTAGTTACGAAAGACAGACAGACAGATGGAGAGACCGACAGACAGGCAGACAGACAGAAAGAGACATTACTTGCAAAGGTTACTCCGGTATTATGCTCTAAATTTAAAAGGTATCACATGACTTAAAACAATTGAATTGTGTGACGCTTATAGAAAACACATGTCAGGTCTGTAGCTTCCTCCACAGTGAATTTAACTTCTAACACAAGTCAAGGTCAAAGGCACATGACAGCTGGGTCATGCTCACCACAGCTGGTCTAATGAAAAACATCCCCCACGATGCGTCCAACATACCATATGCGTATAGCACAGAGAAGTGTAATAAATGAGGCCTCCATTCTCTGTGACTCCACCTGGACTGACGCATAATTCTGACCTGATTAAGTGACTGACAGTAAGAGCGGCGAGGAGGAGGAAGATGGAAATGGATTGAGCCTGGAGTCACTGATCCATCTCAGGTAGAACTCCAGCCCGCGTTTCCCCTCATCATCCATCACCTGGAGTGTTCCTCTGTCCCAGATTAAAAGGCCTGTCTTCTGCATCCTCGGGCCAGAGTCTTCATCACCTCAGCAGCTCGACGGATGGGCGGCACGGGCGATCCACACAATCGCAGGCCCGAGTGTGTGATGCATCCATCAAACATCACATGACTGCTCTGCTCTGGCTGTAGTATGAATCAATCAACGTGTTTTCACCAGCAGATATCTGACGTATCTAAAACGTATCTTTTCAACATCTGCTTCACGGCATGTTCATGTTTTGCTAATAGGATCGCGTCAAGGCGGTTTCTGCTCGGAGAAGTTTGTCGGGGGGAGCGAGTGAGGGAATGCTATGCATAGTCTAACCAAAGACTCAGGCTGCTCCATTGATTTGTTTACTAATAGAGAATGGATGCAGCAGACTGACTCTTGGCTCTCTGCCTGGCCGGCCTATTGAATAATCGATATCATTTTCCTTCTTTTGGTGCTATAAAGACATTGCTGATTCTGATCCGAGAGACACGCAAGACAGGAGAAAGCAAAATCCCCAGCTTCTGGGAAGGCAGACAGCCTGAAAGTGATAGGCACAAAAGATCCCTGTGTTGTTTACAAGGTGAAGTATTGAATAAGACTTAACGCCCCTCAAATGAAACTTTGTTTCCCATTGAGGGAACAATTGTACAATTTTATAAGAATCACACATACAATGAAAACTAAAAAAAACAGTTTTTGAAGGAAATCCCAAACATACACAGGGAATACAGATGGAAATGTCACATTTAAGTAAGTTTCTTTTCGATTGCTGCCGCGGTTCTTTTTTCTCTTCGTGTACAATGCAAGCAATAAAAGCGCATAAGTGTTTCCTGCATCGGACCACTGGTGCATCCGCAGCATCACGGCAAAAGAAATTCGTCTGAATTGACTGTGATGAGATAAACAGACCGAGTGTTGTGAAATAATACGACAATAAAAAGATAATGCGTCTGTTTATCGCGTTACAGTTGTTGCCGGCATACACAAACAAACAAATAAAAGGGTGTGACGAGTGTTGCCTGTTCATTTAATGAATCAGTAAAAAAAGACAACACAAGTTTGTGTAGTTAAAGGTTAAGTGTGTAATTTCTCAGAATTGTCAAACAGTTAGCCCCGCCCCAAACTTACTGATCACGCAACATTGATCCAATGTTGGCAAGTCGGGCTGGTCAGAAAGCTCCAAACGAATGTGGTTTTCATAGCACAGAACCACAGCGTTAGACAAATCAGCCTATGAAAAACATCTTATGGTTGTCAATGCAATTATCACAGATTTTATATGAACGTCAAAAAATTAACACATTCAAATCATGTCAGACCTTTTAAGGTAAACATACAGGGATGTTTCTTTGCAATGATATTTCAAAAACTAAATCAAACATTAAAAGCAAGGCAGGCGATCTTTTCCAAAATTAACCAGTTATGCTGGTTGAAAGTCTTTTCACAAGCTGATAGCAAATTACTAAGTAAAGTGGTATGAACATATTCATATTAATTTATATATTTTTTGTTAAAGGCACATGACTATAAAATGTTCGTCCAATCACTGCATTCACTCCGAATGCAATGACAGGATGTCCTACTTGCGTGTCAAACTATGTGTGTGTTCACGTATTGGAGGAGGCGTGGCTTTGGAGAACGCTCTGAATGTAGATCAGGATCTTGTTTTCAAAGCTAGCTTGCTATTGCTAATGTCTCTGAAATTGCTTCCCTACCTTTAATATTTAAAACGTATTGGTTTGTTTAGTATGTCGTTAAAAGCATTTATGTTAGGGCAGGTGGGGTTCTGTGGGAAAATCTGGCACATACAGTATCGAAGTGTAACTGTACCGTAACTTTTATAAGTCAAAAGGTCGAACCGTCAGCATCTGCATCCTGAACAAATGGGCACTTTTACATCTGTTCCGGTAAGAAACAGAGACGCGTGTGGCGCAGATGGACTGATAGAGACATTGATCTAATTGAGTCTGACTTCCCACCGCCACCCACCGCCACTGTCCATCTGTACGCCACCCCAGCCACGAGCTCGCACGCTCTCCCTCGCTCTCTCGAATCTCTCCTCCAGTCACCCCTGTCTGCGCCACAACATCTGGCCGAGTTTCAAGCAGACCCAACCTGATGCCAACCTGCCTAATAGTCTATGGAGTCAATTATAAAAGAGAAAACGCTGGAGCCTAATTGTTAATGGCACCATCTGGATAATGGCAGTTTTCTGGGAGAAGACTCCTTACCTGGTCATCAGGGATTTTCCATTCCAACGGCCCCCATAAGCAATGGAGGAGAACCGAAAGAGAAACTGTTTTTCATACCTAATGAAGTTCCCTTTTAACGCCACTCGTTGTGCGTGATGTAGTGCGTTTTGTGTGTCCGTGTGTGTGTGTCGCTTGCCAACTAAGTGTTTCTCAATCTTCATTTCCATGTGAACGCAACTGGGGGCAGTCAACAAATTAAATGCCGCATTCTAATGCATCTAATGGCTTACAACAAATGTTCTCAAGAGCGGCTGTCTTTTCAAATATTATTATTTTCTCTCCTCCCTTTCTTCCTCATAGGCTGTGGTTCAAATGCGCAGGGAAGACGCCTGTGTCATAACTATATGTCATAACTTCTCAAAGCAATGCAAGTGAATAATGTAGATTTCATGGTGTCGAATTTTTAAAAAACTACATCAAAAACTTTCGATATTCGTTTATTCATACACTTTGGTACAAAACGGTTACTAGTATGAAACTAAGGACACAATAGACACTAGTACGATACAATATTTAATATTGTGTTCCTGTAGCTGGTAACTGGTACGGCACTGTGTTAGCAACGGAAAGGTTGTGGGTTTGATTTCCTGGGAACACACACACACTAAAGCATCAGCCAAATGTGCCAATGTACTATTCACAAATACTGCAGAATTTTATTTAGGTCTTGAGGGGATGCGAAACTAACTTTAGTGGATCGTGTTTTGTAGACCAGGGCTCAACAGTAAATCTGATGCAAAGGACCGGGGCCAGTGTTAGTTTTGAGACAGTCACTGTCCAATGAGAAAAGTAAAAACCACAAATGTTATTTGAGGAACTTTGGAAGCATTTATTTGCAGTGTGTTAAAAATCAAAAGCAAAAACATGGTATACTGGTGCTGTCAAACAGAAGAGTTTGTTTAGAGTTTAGAGCTGTAACAGAGTCGTTACAGCTGTGAAATTTTAAGACGCTACTGCAAAAAATAGAAATTAAAGTAACAAATTCATAAAACATTTTGCAACAAAACAGTGAAAAATATATTCTTTAACCAATAAAAACAAAAAAGCTGCGCTTTTGTGATAGGCTCAGTGAAAATTAAGACGAATACACACTGTGGTACAACATTTGCTGGGAAAGCAGAAAAAAATCTTATTGTTGAGTCCTGTAAACAGCCTCTTTCTGCTGCAAGCAACAGCAGCATAATTTCCCCTGTACAGGTCATGCTTTAACAAATGTGATTGGCCAAACAGTGTGTGTTTGTGTGTGAGTGAGTGTGTGTGTGTGTGTGTGTGTGTGAAGCTATCTATCCACAGCAGCCTGAAACAACAGAGTGTGAAGGAGATGACAACAGGCATGCAGGAGGAGAGAGAGAGAGACAATATTCCACAGAAACAGACAGGTAAAGCATCCTGAAAAGAGAAAATGGAGAGATGGGAGGGACGCAGAGGAAGAGGAGGGGGTAGATTGGAAAACACATTTACTTAGCGTTTGGCACACTGCTCACAAATGCAGCGCAGCATGAAGGACAATTTGGAGCTGAGAAAGGCAGTGCCTTCATATGAAGGACACTGGCATGAGAAATAAAGGGAGTGTTTGGGTATATGTGCGTGTGTGTGTACGTGTGTGCGTGTGTGTGTGTGTGTGTGTGTGTGTGCGCGTGTGTGTGTGTGTGCGTGTGCGCACTTGGAGAAGCCTTACTGAGTTTTTAAACTCCAAACACTTCTCAGTGCGTGACATCTGGGCACATGCCTTTAATTGAGCACACACATTTTTACTGCATCACTTACATAACAGTACCATACAGGATCGACTGAAAAGAGCCTGAGGCCACTGAAAGAGTTTCGGGCCAAATGTTATGTGTTATGACTATGTGAATGTTTTGATGCCTAAAAAAATGGATGTGTCAAACATTATTTCTGAGAACTGTTGCTGCATGACTGCCTGTAACTGGAAGGCTTACATACATAAAATGTGTCTAAAATTCAATAATCATTTATTTAAAATATAGATATATTAACACACACATTTTATCTTTTACTGTAGTGTGACCGTGTGACGGAAATATCACTGTTTATATTTCCAAACATTCCTTTTTCCATTACTTGTTATAATCTGTAATCCAGTGAGATTTTTATTCTGGTATGCACAGGAAGTCTGACAACAGTCAGTTTTTCACACGGAGATCTGATCTCACCATCATCAGGTCTGCCGAGATTAAACGAAGTAACAGAAACAACTGACACAGACTAAATTTAGAAGAACTGTGGCAAGATGCTGGAAACGTTATGTATGTAATGCTTATTTTATATAATATGTCTGTAAATATATATAATAGATAGCGCTAACTTTTTCATAAAGAAAGATTTTTATTCTAACACACAAAAAAATACGCAAGTACAAATCCAAACTACAGGCAGCGGAAAAAACACTTTTAGTTGAGCCCTGCCACCAATATAAAAAACCCTGTACAGTCATGGCTGGAAGTAGTTCATAAATACACTGGCACGTGTGAACCCGCTTTCCATTTGTGTTTGAGCAGAATTCCCCCTTCACCAAACAAGCCTTCCCATTATTGGAGATCAAACACAAACTAAAACCTACTCCCACTGCAGCGGCAGGGCCCGTATCGAGTCTCACTCGTAAAGCGCGCGCTCACGTTCGCTGCTCTAATTGAAACAGAAGCGTTGGCAGTGAGCTGTCAGCCATGAGCTGAAACAAATGTGGGTTTGATTTGTTATGGTTTGTAAAGGAAGGGGTTAAAGAGAAAAAGCAGGTGCACTAACGGTCGACTGACAAATGGCGAGTGGGCTATATGAAGCATGAAATGAACAATCAGGCAGTAGAAGGCAGTGGGCCTTTCAGCACCATGGACAGCAACAAAAGTGCCTGCAACAGCTCGCTGCCTGAGCGATGGTATTCATGAGAGAGAGAGAGGGAGACTAAAGAGAGGAGGAAAAACAGAGAGAGCGATAAAGAAAGAGAGAATAGGGAGTGATAAAGAGAGAATCCTTTAGCGGAGAGATTATAGGGTGTGTTTGGATTTCAAAACCATGATTGGAAGAAACTATCTCATCATAAAAGTAATCAGAAAGAGTAAACATCATTTTCCTGACTGGCCAATGGGCGCAGAGAGGGCTTTAGACTCCGCCTTCAATGTCTGGAACCTGCGTGATGTTTTTCCCATTTGTTTAACTGCCCTGATATATTTTCAAGTTCATACTTTGGGTTTATATCCATGCTAATGTGGCCTTTAAGCGCAGCTGGAAAATCATAAATTACAGTAATATCCAGATGAATGACCGTTCAAAGTCACGTTCACCTGTGGAAACTCTCCAAGAGATGCCGAGTCGTGAAGATGGGCGGGGCATGTCAACATCAATAGTGAATAATAGTGATATCAACAGTGATAATACCGAATGATTAAGGCACGTTTTTCAGCGCTGTTTTTCAATAATTTAGTATATAGCCTAGAGTCTACAATTGTAAAGCTAATGACTCACACTCATGCCTTATGTAAATTAATGAATTATGTAGACAGCATGCATAAATAAATCATATATGTTGCTTACTAACGCTTTCTACAGAAATTGGAGCCTTCACATTAAAAATCCACACCATCACACAATACACCAAACTATATAAATCACAGTTAGCTGTTATTTCATTTTCCAAAAACAACTAAACCAAGTTAGAGCTTAAGAGGTGCAAATTAAGGCATCTTAAAGGTACGGTAGGCAATTTCACTAGCAATAGGAAGCTAGTTTTGAAAGCACAGGATCCCGCCCTCCCTTCAAAGCGCTCTCCAAAGCCACGCCTCCTTCAACACATGAATGCATATATAGATTGACAGGCAAATAGGACATCCTATCATTACTGTACAATCGGCCGAATGCAATAATTGACCGAACATTTTTGTAAATTATATTACTGTGTCTCTTTAAATTTACACTTTCCATACCGACTGCTAATTATGATGAGAAAGAACGAGAGGTTAGTGTGTGATCATGCTTTTAAAGTGCTTCCATGAACATGATTTAGATCGTTGGTCCAGTGGAAGGTCCTTAACAGAAAAAAGCCATTTGAAACGTAAAGCCAGAAGCTGCCCTCGCGCATGGCCTGCATCTCTGAGCCCTAAACATACAGACACAGGCTAATACAGTTTATAACACCAATAACAACTATATGCTCAACCGCACACACCTGCACACAGCCATATAGACGCGTAAATAAACAAATGCCCACGCGTTCTCTCTCCAACACATTCTCATGAACCGTGTTTGTGTCTGGGGGAGAAAATTACGGCCATTTCCTTATAACAAGGTGACCTGCAGTTACTAAAGGCATGAAATTCACTTATGGGTGTGTGTGGCACAGTCTGAATTCGTGGCAATAAGTTATGATGGTTTGACCACGTCCATTATGTCGGCCAGCTCAGCTCTCCATTACATCCTCTTGAAAGCAAACAGTGTTTTTGTCTTTGTGCGCAAATAGCATTGCCAGCCGAATGCCTTTCGATTTCATTTTAAATTGTTAAATTGTTTAAATTATTCCTTTATTATGCCAGAACAATATCAGCCCGTAATTTCCTATGTTTATCTAAAAGCATTTATTCTAATAACAGCGAGTCTCTTCAAAATGAGCAAATAAAGAAAGGAACAGAAACAGGTAACTCATACTGCTCTGAATGAGTGCGGTTTTATTTGGGTTATGGTGTACCCTGTTGCTCGAGACCCAGAGCTGAAATGGAGGCCAAAGCGTACCAGAGCTCATTTGATTGCCAGTTCTGTCATCTTTCATTTGGGATACACCCACCCTACATCTCATGGGCTTTGATCAGGAATACAGACACAGAACATTCTCAGTCACTGAGCGATATGGCCTCACCCAGATACAGAAAGCCCAGAGTCCTGTTCTTTGTTCTGTGTGAATTACTGAATTATTCGAATGTATGCATACATAGTATATACATTAGTATATATAGCAAATATAGTATATGCATTAAATACATTAATATGTAATAAAAGTATATATAGTGTAATATATTTAAAATTGTATATATATATATATATTTGAGTAGTGTGTGGAGGCATGCNTATATTTGAGTAGTGTGTGGATGCATGCAAATACATATATATATATATATATAGTTTGGCAGTCAAGTATGACATTTTCTTATTGTATTTAGACCGAATGCAATGATTGGATGAGCATTTTATGGTCCTGTGCCTTCTACAGAAGATATATATATATTTATATCAATATATTTAGACCACTTTAGTGATTGCTATCATGGCGTGAAGAGACTTTCAACCAGCAGAACAAAAAAATGTTTCCAGAAAAGATCGGCTACCCTGCCTTTAATTCATCACCATCGAAACAACAGCAGACTAAAACGGCCCAAATCTTTTCAAAATCCATCAAAAAGGGCGACGGTGACTGTAAAACTGCGTCTCGGAAATGGCAAAACGGTGTCATTGTAATGGAGGTGTAATTAAAATCTGCCTCTCATCAAACTGCGGAGCAGATGAAAGTTCTTTGTTTTTACTCTCCATCAATGTGTGAATACAGAGAGTATGAAATCATTCTTAATTACACATTTGTCACAAGAGGAGCGTTCAGGCTCCTCTCAGTGTGTTTTAATGGCACCTTCTCTGCTCGCTGATTCATTCCGCGGAAGCCTCATCCTGATGCCTCATTACATTAGAAAACTTTCCCCGCGTCTTTCATGTGCACGTTCGTTTTTTGTCTTTCCTGCTCTCCTCATTTGCGTCTCTCTAACTAAAGAAATGTTTATTCAACGTTCAATTCGAGGGTTTCAAACGATCTCCGGGGACCAGCGGTTTGACAACACGGAAAGCCCGTCACACATTAACACGGGATAACGAATCAGGCAGAGAGTTATCCTACAGGAGTTTCATGTCTGATGTTTATGTTCCAAATCCATAGCATGCGCGTTTTCTCGCTAAGAGCGCGTATTAAAATTCATCTGTTAACTGGAGTGTTGTCTTCCACTAACTACTCTCAAAACCTGCAGCATAATGAATGTCATTTAGTGGTTTAATTAATGTACTGTTAATCTTTTATTAAATCAGGGGATGTTCTCTCAATTACCCAGTCTGACTGTGAGGAATAAATTAATAACTCATTGATATTTAAATACAAATCTTTTCGGTGAGAGATTTTGTGATTACCACTATCTTATGTTTTAAAAATCACATGAAATTAGATTTCGTTAAAAGTCACTTGCAAAAGCCGGGCCTGAGATTAAAGTTGAGATCCGGGATATCAGATAAAGTCAACAAGATAGCAGCTATCTTACAAACAACACACAAGAACAATCTTGTAACGTTTACGGAACGTTTTTCATGGCTTTTCTCGATCACGGACCACCCTGGATTGCTCTGGCATTTCAGGATATCCGGATAAACGTTTACTGATATCAGGGTTTTAATTTTGGGCTGGGAAGTGTTATAGGCTGTTAATCAGAATCCTTTAGGTACATGATAACTGTGTTACATCTGGCCGATGAGCAGCCTGGAGCTGCAGCTAACGCCGCTGATCAAATTCCCCGCTAGTCTCCTGATGAAAACATCATTTGTTTTGCATCCCGGCGCTGAAAAACAGGGCTTGCTGTGTCTCTCTTTGTGAGCCCGGCATACTGCAGTTTACACTGAATGAAGATGACAGCCACTGAACAGCCGCATAAGCAATTATGGAATCCAGGGGCCGGGCAGTCGCGTGCGCATTTGAACCGTGATAAAACAATCTGCGCAAACAAAGACGCTGCGGATGTTCCTGCCATGAACGACATGTGAACTCAACCTGCGTTCGACGTAAACGTGGCATTAATGCGCTTCCTGTGTGAGATTATTATCCAGTCTTATTACTTCTGCTTATACCATCATACAAGCTGCTGTATCATACATTAAATCGCCTTTGAGTTTGAGCTACAAACAGTGTTGATATGTTGCTATTACAGGCCGATCATGATTCAGTTGAGAAGTTTAAGAGGATATTCAGGTTTATTTCCTCTCTGGAGAGTGTGGACCTTCTACATCCAGAAGACAAACACCAGCTGTTTACCCAATGCAAACAGTCTTTCGTATACCTGTGAGTATGCACCTGCGAGACCACAGCCCAGAGTATAAGAGTGACTACAAGATCCGTCTCAAAACATTGCTGGATCTTACTGCTCAAAGCTACAGAGGGAGGAAGAGTGAAAGGTATTCCAGATTCCTTCAGTTCTCTTTATAGATTAAAGGTCTGGTTTCCCGAAAAGAAGACTAAATCTAGTCTCAGACTGAAAAAAAACCTCTTGGACAGAAAATCAGCAGTGACAGTGTAATTTAGCGCAGAACTACACCTAATCTCTACCTGAGGAACCTGGACGAGAACTGCAGAGAATGAAAAAGTACCTTTTCAGCTTCACTCTAACTGAACTTTACATCCAAATTTAAATAAGAAAGATCCATAACCTCAGAATCAACGCGGCACCTTTTTCTTTTCTGCAGTGCTAAACAAGCTAGTAAAAAACGCTTAACTTGCTTCCTTCGCTTGGTTTCTTTCTGTGTGGTAAGAAGGTCTGAGAGTAAATGCCAAAGCTTAAACGTTCACTACACATGTTCTTTACATGACCAGCTTCCAGTAAACAGAGCTGCGCCCCAACATATCCTGTGACACAGACTGTCACGCGTGTTCGTCTGTCATTGTTCGTGAGGCGTTTAGGTATTAGCCTTTGCATTATATCAGTGTCTCTGTGTGCGTGCACGCGGTCATTCTCAGCGGTCGCTCGGCTCTTAGATAAAACAGCATGATGAAAGATTCATGGAGTTTGAGGTGGGCCGTGACGCAGAAGGCCCTAAAAAGCTGCTGGCGGCGGTAAGAGGCAGTTCTCCCCAGGGGCCTGAGCCCTGCCACCACAGACCACTGTGAGGCGGCTTTGTCTTAATTCTATCCTGCTTCATTCTCGTCCTTCATTCTCTACCTGCAGTATGACAGACAGAACACACTGTCAGGCCCATTCCCAGAATGGTGACACAGTGGTAGTCTGACTTCTGCAGATATATATATATATAGATATATAGATAGATATAGGCACATGTAGATAGATAGATATTCTTTATTCTCCTAAATGTTTATTGAGATAGATATAGATAGATACAGACAGACAGACAGATAGATATATATATATATATAGATATAGGTACATATAGTTAGATAGATATCCTTCATTCTCCTAAATGTTTATTGAAGGAGCTGATGGCTCTCTGCTTACTGTTATAAACTGTATTCCTGCAATATGAGCAAACTTGTCCAGAGACAACGGTGCCTAAAAACTCCACCACGCTGATAAATTCAGCTTCAAACCGAAATAACATGTAACCTATTTAGCTTGGAAATTACACGCAGCATCAATGAATTAATACCTTGCCGGGCAAAAGCGAAAGCTAAATGAAGAACGCACCATCTCTCTTATTTCCCTCTCTCTCCTGCATGTCGCCGCCCGCCCCCCATAAAACAACCATATTGGCTTTACTTAACCACATTAGACGTGAACACAGATTGACAGCACCTCTCTGCGCAGCCTCCACATCAAATAATACAGAGCAAATGGCATTCAATACAGCCTCATAACCACAGAATTGGAGATTCAAAAACAATTTTAGAGCAATAAGTGGAAGCCACTGAATGGGATGAAAATGCAAATACGGACAGCTCTCCGGCACGCGTCTCGTTCCGGGCCTCGCTCTGCAATATCCACATTCGATGCATTTAAAGTGTCATACAAAGGCACAGCATGTTTGCATTTTGTAATTTGTGCCTTTTCATAACCGCCAATAAGCATGGAGCTGTTTAGAGGGGCGTCTAATGCATGGCAGTGCCCGTGAACGATGGCAGCAGGCGTGATTAAGAGGCCTGCTCGTCTGCACGTGACGCTAATTCTGACCTGTCATTTCTACAAGCTCATCTAGCGTACGTTCTACGTACGTTCAACTATAGACAGAGACACTGTTTTGTGTTACAGGTTATGAGAACAAAAGGTCACTTTGCGTTTACAAATGAGAGATTAACAGTGAATCATGAGGTATGAATAAACATCATATAAAGATGCAGGGCTCGCAAAATTGCTAGTCCCGGGGCTACTGTGTCGTCCAGTCGGGCTACCAAAATCTATTTCCGCCTGCCCGTCGAGCTGTCTTATAAGGAGGAAAAATATATTGTGACGCTTTTGCGTTCTCTCACAAATGTGGTCGGATAATTTTGTTGTATTTAATTTTCGGGCAATATGTGGGGTATTGAAATCGCGTTTGTATGTGCGCTCGCTTTCAACTTTCACTTTCAATTCGCGATGCCGCTGTGAACTGTGTGTCAGTGACACTCATCCTGTCTGTCATTACTGTTCTCACAAGTGAGAAAATCGCTGATGTGTGTGAAAATAAGAGGCGCATGGATTTCCGCAGGTATTTCAGTTCTGAAGTGGAGACCGATGCACAGATGAAGAAACTGATGAAGGAGATGCTATGCCCTCAACGTCAAGTGCCATTTTCTTATTAAATTTCAGTTCAGTCAGAACTAAGTATTTGTATTGATAATTGTAATTTGATTATTTTTACGATAGTTGTTATTTTTGTGCTTTGAAAATGTTTGTTATTGTTGTCTCCTTTCCAATATTCTACATTAAAAATAATGCCTTTTTTTATTTGGGCTACTTAAATTCATGTCGGGCTACCAACATCTAAAGAGTGCCTGCTCGAAGAGCTACCATATGAAGCAGTTGATCTTCTGGTGACCTGATTATAAGTTCAACACTCATGCCCCAAACGTGTGAAAAGGGCGTTAAAAGGTGGAGATTCTGCTGTAACATGTATAACTAACTATGTATAACAAACTACTTTTAAAAATGACACCTTGATAAAACACAACAAAGTACTTGCTAGACCAGCTACAATTTGTCATCGGTAAACGTTTACATCCATCAACTTCCAAATCTTTATAAATGTTTATTTGTATTTAATAGAATTATCGAATCATAATAACAGATATGATATACAGTAGTCTTCTAGAGTACACCAATAGTCTACTGGTCTAATTAGTATTAATAATATAAAACAACGTAATATTAATAATATAACTCTAATTACTTATTATAATTAGGAGTGGGGCCCCTGAAGTTCACCGGACGCCTGAGATTTCCAGAGTTGAGCAGCGTTGCTTTTGTTAAAGTCCAAACACAAGCAACTTTAGGAGGCTCCAATGTAGCGATTATTTGCTTTGTCTACGGGGTTTCTTATTGGTAGGCAGAGAATAGAACGCTGAAGCGAGCAGACAGCAGCTGCACACCTTTCTATATAAGCCATCTCTGCAGCCCCCCCATTGTAAATAAACACAGATATAACATCAAGAGAACAATTCAGACAGTAATTAGCGGCGAAGAACAAACAGTGTGGTTAGAGGGGGGCACGGCTTGATTGAATTAAGCACACAAACAGCAACAAAAGCCACAACAAAGCATCAGCGTGCCGCTGCTCAGCAGCTCATCTTTGTTTAATAAAGTGCAGACTGCAGACTCCCCGAATGCTAGTCAGCATAATGAATCTGACTCGGGCAGAGGAGAGCTGAAGAGCCCCGAAGAGTCTATACACCCTGTGTTCACATTTAACACACTGGAGCCACAATAGCATCCAACACTGACAGAGATGCGGAGATAAAGAGATGAACAGAGCAAGAACAGAGCACACAGACCGGAGGGGGGGGGGCAAAGAGAGAGAGAGAAGGCAAAGACAGAAAGAAAGAGAGAGAGAAAGGGAAGAGAGAGGGAAGAGGGACAGAGCAGACAGAGAGAGAGAGAAAGAGAGTGAGAGAGAGGGAAGAAAGAGAGGGAGAGCAGGCAGAGAGAGAGAGAGAAAGCAGAAAGATAGAAAAGAGAGGGAGAGAGGGGGGGAGAGAGAGAGACTGAAAGAAAGTGGGAGACAGAAAGAGTGGAAGAGAGAGAGAGAGAGAGAGAGAGAGAGAGAGAGGGATAGAGTGTGACAGAGGGATCAGGGAGAGGGAGAGAANGAGAGGGAGAGAGAGAGAGAGAGAGAGGGATAGAGTGTGACAGAGGGATCAGGGAGAGGGAGAGAAGGAGACAGAGCGATAAATACAAAACTTCTGCCAGTCTGTGCAGAACCCTCCTGTTTAAAAACAATGGTCTAATTACAACATTTATAACCCCAGAATTCTGGAATTGAATTTAGCCCTGACTTAAGGAGTACGCTGGCATGAAAACACTATTTGATTAGAGCAGCAGTTGTTTCATTTTCGGCGCAGCAGATTGCCGAGCATCTCTATCCGGCTGCGCAATCTGTATTCATTACGGCCTGTAAAAGGCTGATCCTCAGCCCGCCGCTGCGTGCATTCGTACAGATGCGCCGCGCTCTGCGTGGCCCCTGCCATTCCCTTATAGCGTGTCCCGCTAGCTGCGCCAGCCGCAGCAGCACCCGGCCGCCAAATTCAGCCTTTTAGCCACTCAAAAGGGCCCCGTAGGCTCCCTCCCCTTCCCAGCGGAGGCCCTTTATCAAACAGCCCTGAATCTGAAGCGTGAGATGTTTGCCTCTTTTAATGTATATAAATGGGCCACCTGCCTGACTGGTTGGTGTTTTGGGGGAGGAGACGGAGGGACGCTGCAGATGTAATCGTGTTGGCAGGGGGTCTGCGCATGGCACGCTCCCCGTCCTCCCCGCAGAGGGAGTGTATTGGGCTCCGTATGGAGCGCAGATGCAGCGCCGTCCGGATGATCGCGCGGAGCCGAGGTGCTGCTAGAGCCGCTCTGCGCGGCGTGCTTAGATATCTGTGAAATGAGTTCCTGTGCAGCCCGGCCAAATCACAGTACATTAGCCACATTAGCCGCTTGTACAGCAAGACTGTAAATAGACACGCCATATTGGGAGGAAACACTCCGCTTGTGTGACCACATTAGCGACGGCTCGGAATGATCGCGGAAAAAACCTAAGCCTAATCGAATGTTTTTCTGAATGAGCGAAGAATATCTGAACTAAGAATGTTCTGGTTGAATATTCTGTTCCTCTTTTTGCTGTTCTGAGGTAAAATATCATACTTAGAAAAAATAAACACTAATGAGAGTGAGTTATCCATCAGTTCTGTACGGAGTAAAGTATATTTTTACTATTACTTCTCTTGTATGAAAGACAAAAAGAGGCGTTTACCCAGCTAACAATTTTAGGTTGTAGGAACGTTTTTCCTAACTTTTATTTGTATAAGAACGAGGAATGTTCAAAATGTGGTTATAAGAATGTTCTTTAACTGTTTTTAATTCTGTAACATTTTTACAACATTCTACTAACTTAAGCTAATAGCGTTTTTGATATGATATATAATGATAAAAACATTTTTATAAATGTTACTGCAAGGAACATTAGCCAATGTTCTAAGAATGTTGCCTGTTAGCTGGGTAGCAATGAGTGAAGCAGGAATAGCTACAGTCACCATTCGGTTTCATTAAAGAGCTTGGACATGTCTTCCTTACAAGGATAAAAGTATATGGCTTTCCAAAGACACAAGGGTAAATAAATGATGACAACTATCTCTTTAAGACATCATACTTTCTGTGTGTGTTAGCATGTGTGTGTCTGTGGAGACTCCAGCAGGAGATTTTTAACCTTGCGTGAGAATACAGAGGTCTGTGTCTTGCTGGTTGGGCTGCTTTACCTAAATTACAGGTGTAATCCTCAAACCACCTCAGCGAGGGCTGAGCAGGACCCCTGCCTCAACCCAGACATCTGTTCTGTCTTTCCACCCCCTCTGGAGAAATCTTTCAGAAACGGTGGGCAGACAGATGACAGGGAAATGACTTAAAAGCACTCGCACACAAACTGAGAGAAAATATCAGCCACTACACAGAAAGACACAGGAGGAACAAACGTAAGCACAAATAATGTTCTTTTTGGTTTGTTTGTTTGTTTGTTTGTTTGTTGTTTCGCTTTCTT
>JAZGTJ010011080.1:0-14794 GCA_036877575.1 Botia almorhae
ACCTGAGGCAGGGTGAATGCCACTGCAGCCGGACTGGGCTCTGGGCTGGTGGGCGCCTCGGAGCTGGTGGGCGCCTCGGAGCTGGTGGGCGCCTTGGAGCTGGTGGCGATAGCAGACATACTCTGTCTAGACATGATGCTAGAGTAGAGTGTGTTAGTAGCGCTATCAGTATCAAGTGATGAGAGCTTGTCAGATGGAGGGAGTGCAGATGAAACCATAGCGGATAGTCTAGTGGGTGAGAGTGAGCGTAGGTTTCTGTGAAAGGAGACCTGTGGTGGGGTGTGGGGTGGTTCGGGAGTAATTTGGATGTTGAGAGTGAGAAGGAAATGATCCGATGTGTGTAGTGGAGTGACCAGTGTTTCAATAGCAGAGCAGTGTCTTGTGTAAATGAGGTCGAGCTGGTTACCGGATTTATGCGTAACTGAAATTGGCACTCTGTTGAGGTCAAAAGAGGCAAGAAGGGTGTGTAAGTCAGTAGCTTGAGGCTGTTTAATGTGGATGTTGAAGTCACCAAGCAGCAGTAGAGGAGTGTCCTCATCAGGGAAGGATGACAGGAGAACATCCAGCTCATCCAAGAAGTGAGCTAATAGACCTAGACAGTGAAAGGAGTGGGTAATAGTAGTTGCATAAGATTCAAAGGAGGTGATTGAGAGACTGAGAATTTCCAGTCCCTAGAAATCTGTAGCCCAGTACCCTCACCCCTCCCCGTTTGATGAGAAGTGTGGGAGAAAGTGAATTTGGTGGAGAGGGCTGCTTGTGTAGCAGTGTCCTTAGGTTTTATCCAGGTCTCGGTTAGAGCCATGAGGTTGAGTGAGTAGCTATGGATGTAATAAAGTGCTTTGTTAACAGCAGACTGACAATTTCAGAGGCCCACAGAAAGAGTAAGTGATGTATCAGAATACATATAAGTGCAAGAGGTACAAAAGGAAGTAAAATAAAGCAGTACTCAAGTGCTTTGTCGGTGTCTTTGCTCGGTGGAGTCGCGCAGGTAGAGTCGCTGGTCTTTACACTTGTCGGTCTTCACACGAGGAGGGGTCGCGGTGAACTGACTGCTTATATACTTCCCTGAATCTCACATTAATTAAATTCAGCAGGACACGCCTCTATATTAACCACAACAAAAGCTACCGAAACTGTCAGTGTTTGTATGCGATTTGCATGGTTGGACGACATTGGGCAGTTTACCTCACTAGCGTTATTCAATAAGATTTCAGGAAATTTTGGAGAATGGGATTTCTCATAGCATTACCTATGACACAATGTCTCATTCCCATCTCTCGGAAAACTGAGGTTACAACAGGATTCAGAGACGTTTTCAGAAGTGTATAAAAGATATTGCTTCACATCCAAAGCCTTTTGGACATTTGCATCATGTGCTCTGTTTTTTGCAGATAGGACAATTCAGGACACCCCTGCCTATATGCAGGGTTGGCTGCAGCCACCATGGGCAAAGTCTGGGCCACTCTACTGGCCATCCTGCTAGAAATGGCATTTTTAGGATTTCTAAGACATGGCTCTAGGACAATCTCACTTAAAACTCACGAGTCGTGACTTACTGGAAAGCGGTCAGGAAAGTGTTCGTGCTATTTGATGTGAATGGCATATGCAATCAGTTTTGGTCATTCAGGGTCAACTCAACCAGAGGTCCCTGGCTCAATGTTTTTTATATTTTAAATATTTTACAGAAGCAAGACCAACATAAATAATGTAAGACAGAATATTAAATCCCATTGATTAGTAATTGAGTAATGCACTAATTTGTACGGGTGGCTCAAAATGACAATTTTCACCTGAAATTTGGAGCCATATTGGCAGGTGTAAGAAATGATTTGAGAGGGATCTCAGCATCAATATGTTTTTGTACACAAAGATTCATAGATATATTAATGAAACCTGGTGAATTTAGCAATCCTTATTACATATTATTATATATTATGTTATTATATATTACATCAGTCCTTATTATATGCCAATAATGACTATGTACTTTTTACAAAGTTTACATGCCTGTAACCAAAGAGGCTTTAGAGATCTGTTCATGTCCTTTTAGATTTTTATTCTTAAGTAACTTTTCTTTTGGGAGCTACATGAACCATATTGCATAGTGCGGCAGCGAGACCTAAGTGTGTTGCTCTGGTGCAGCCGCTCTTGAGAAGCTGTGTCGGTTGAGCCAGCCTTTTGCTGTCAGTACTTCGATGTCATGAGTCACAGTGACATGGTGTCGGTACTGTCTCAAGTCAGACAAAATATCGAACTGTCATGCTTTCCTTAAAGTCAGTTGCTGATTGGTCTGCACAGCGCTGCATCAAGTTGAACATGCCTTTTGCCCTAAACCACGGTAATCATAGAATCAATCTAATGTAGTTATGATGGTATTGTCAGGGTTTTGAAAGTGAGTTTAAATTTTATAAATTAAAATTTAATAAAAAAAATAAAAAATAAAAATTTACTTTAAAACCAGAATTCATGTTTTATTTCATTAAATAGTTTGAAACACCATGAGGATAAGTAATTTATAACAAAGTTCATTTCAATTTTTTAAAAATGTATTTGGTAAACTTAATTAAAACATCATTGTAGTAGTTTTTGGGCATCTAAAATACTTCATAAAACGATTAAGATTGCATGAGTGCCTTCTTTGTTTAGTGTTTTCTGTGCCACCCCAGAGTAATTGCTGGCCTCTGCCTGGCCACCCCAATTAAAAATTTCTGGCTTCTCCCCTGGATATGCATACATATGGACCCCAAATATGGACTCCAAAAAAACCTTTTAAACCGATAAAATATAAAATTACAACTATACAATACAGTTAAAAACCATTTAAAGTGCCATTTGATCTTCCCAACAGGTACTCTATGATCCTTGTGGGTGCAGCTTTCTTCCACCAGCGTTTCTTGAAGCTGTTTCAGAACCAGCCCAGCACGGTGCATTATTTGGTGGATGAAACGCAGAACTGTGATGACATCGCCATGAACTTTATCGTGGCACATCAATTTGCCCGGGTGTCAAGACTCAAACGTCCCTCTGGGGTTTTTGTGAAGCCTGTGGATATGCGTAATCTGGAGAAGGAGGCCAGCAGTGGATATGTTGGCATGTGGCATAGAGCAGAACACATGCTCCAGCGTTCCTACTGTCTGAATAAGCTGGCACAGATCTACAAAGACATGCCACTCCTCTATTCCAACATGATGATCTCACAGTTTGGCTTCCCCAGCTATGCTAATCACAAGAGCAGGATCTAATGCTGGATTTTTATTTTAGGTGAATTTTACCACACTTGTGTGACTTAATTTTTTAATGGTTTGATGGTTTCTTAATGGTTGAACTTTAGAGCATGCCGATCAAAAAATTTTCATATTGGGGCATTAACTGCCCACAGGTTTGCTGAAGTTTGTATTAGCTTGTATTGTTTACTGTTCTCAAGCAAGTGGGGCCATTTTTAATAGTTGTTCTACCTCACTGTTTCCCAGTCGTAGTCCTGGAGTATCCCAACACTGCTACTTTTGAACTCTGTCTGTGTCTCACAACATGTGTCAGGACCTGCTCATTGTCGTAATCATACTCTAGATTTAATACTGTCCTATGGTGTAAGTGTTGATGACATTGATATTCTGCAGCAGAGTGAAGACATTTCAGATCATTATTTGGTGTTCTGTATGATACATTTACCTATGGTTGCACAATCAGCTCCTTGTTACAAATAAAGCAAAACAGTAACTTCTGCCACTAAAGATTTTTTATCAACAATCTA
Source organism: Botia almorhae (assembly GCA_036877575.1). Lineage (NCBI taxonomy): Eukaryota > Metazoa > Chordata > Actinopteri > Cypriniformes > Botiidae > Botia > Botia almorhae. The sequence goes on from JAZGTJ010011080.1 coordinate 3,752, forward strand.
CCTGAACTGTCTCAATTCCTTAGCATAACAGATCATTTTAAAAACCTCGATAGGATAACAGAAAATGTTAACTCCCTCTTCTATAACAGCACTCATCAACAATGGTTTTTTTTAATCTCGGTGCCCTCTGTAATGACTGCCTGTTTCTTATATAAAGCGTAAAGATGGCTTTTGCTATTATGATAGCATTTTATTGGTAGCAGCCTATAGTGTCATTATTCTGATAAAAAATGTACATATCTGACATAAAAGACAACACAAAGACATTTAATAAGGTAATTATAAAAAATACCCTTATTGGTTAGCCTATTGTAATGTATTCTCTAATAGCAATGAATCTAGTTTCTATAATATTGTAACATCAAGAATGGCGTCTAAAATTCTATCTTGCCTTAACATTTTTCATGGCACCCTGCTGTTAAATTAATATTACCAAAGTATATCTTTTGGTATATGTCAGTAGTCTTTATGTGAGCATACCAAAGCGACAGTTGCTCCAACAGTGTTGGAGTGGAGAAACCAGATTCCCCCAGGGGGGAAAGTTTTATTAAAATATAAATATTAAACAGAATATTAAAACTGCAACCCACCAACTCTGGCCCACCAGCAGTATCACTTGGCCTACCTTATGTCTGCTGTAATATGAATATTCGTATTCTATTCAAAATCACAGTACCTCACAATTATAGGCCAATTATAGGAGTGCAGGGATAGGGAGGCTAATTTACAGCTACGCAGAACCTGAGGGCAAATGTTAAATATATAAAGTTCCAAACAGATAATCTAAATTAATCACAATCTAAAAACGAAGTCCATTTTTCATTGTGTTTTTGTGACGCAAAGTATAATCACCACCTTATAGGCTGAGAGATTTGTTTAATAAATTGTAATGCTTAATTACAATTTAAGCATTACAATCAATTGAATTTACAAAAGTAAATTCAATTACAGTTCCAATGATTCTTAGTAATCAATATAACTATACATACAGACAAATATCTGTACAAAATGTTTTATAATTACATTTTCGGTACAATCATATGACTACACGTAAATGAATCATGACATGATCGTGTGATCATATCTCTTGCAAACACACCCATGTCATGTATACAAACACAGACACATAACTACTAAGCTTTATGTTAAATTGTGACTTCTGTCAACTTTTGACAAAGCTGTCTAATGAAATATATTTTTCGGATATATATATAATTTACAAATGTCTGTGAACATTACATACAACTGAAATGCTACTTCTAATTTTAATTCCAAATGAAACAACTTATAATTTATGAATACTTTAAGACCAGTGTGTGACTGGCTCCTTTAATAAGCCACTTTCTGGAGAATTTGAGGATCCATACATACTTAGAAGATCAGCTGTGATTTCCATTGTGTATAGCCATTGCTTTAGAACTGAGCAAATTCAGACTGAAGGGACTAGGGAGAGAAAGACAAAGTGACATTAAGACACTGATGTGAAATATGCTCAAAATCTACTGATGTGTAAATTAATTTTATAGTACAGTAAAACAAATTTACACAAAAATGTAAATGCTGTCATAATTTACTGTCACAATTTTACACAAGGAACAGAAAAAAGTCATTAATAAAACACTTATTTATGTTTGTGTTCAAATATGACACCTTAGGACAAGCTACGTCAGATTTGAACAAATCGTGACATGTCTTGAGGCACTATGATGGAGTTAAGTTTAACATTACATCCTAAACATAGATTTTAGTGTTCATCACAGCAAGCTATCATATGGCTTCAGAAGATTGGAAATTGTGCATACGAGTCAGACTATAACTTGATAGGCCTGTCTCCCTTACTTTCATGGTAACAAAAAAATTCGACCAGGACATTCTGCCTAACATCTCCTCTTGTGTTACACAGAAGAATGGGTTTGTATCAACATGAGTGAGTAGATGATGTTCTGTTTTCATTTTTGCATGAAATGAACACCTTAAGATCAAAACTAAAATTTTGATTGAGAGAAACACCATGCAGTCAGAGCTGAGGAAGAATTATGAAGTGAAAGTAAATAAGGAGCAGAACTAATCAGCAGAAGTAGGACAAAGGTCTGTTAGTAAGGTGGTCATGATGGTTGTCACTCACTGGAATGGATCTGCTGAGGTAGTGTGCTGGAAACCCACTAAGCCCAGCACATACTGGACCTCTATGCGGGCCCGGTAGATTGCTGGAGAACAGACCGTAGCCTGTTTTGTTTGTAGGCCTGACTGCGCAGCTAGCGCTAAGTGTGCTAACTCCCATGAGGCTGGTGAGGTTGGTGTTGGCTTCTTGATTGCAGTTTAGGTAAGAGGGAGGGATTCGTGGGTCAGCAGCAGGGTAGCCAAAGCTAAAGCCCGATGGAGGTGTTGGGGGGCTTTGGGTTAGTGCTGGAGATGGGGAGGGAACAAAGGAGGAAGCAGGTGTGCTGTTGTCATTGTCATGGAAATGGTTTTCGTAATAGAGGTTGCCGAGGGAGTGGGCTAATCGGGGGCTAAAGCTGTGCAGGGTGCATAAACGTCAGTTAAATAGGTTTGAGCATGTAAATAAGATCATACATGATAAGAAGGCAAGTTTATGCATTCACCTTTTAAGGTTGCCAGCAGAAGAAGAAGGGCTGCGTGCTAGTCTTCGTTGTGCAGTCGAGGAGGACAGGAAAAGAGGAACTTTGGATGATTTGGGAGGGAAAATGGTGCCTGGAGGAGAATTTATCCCACTAGCAAAATAAAAAAGAACTGTTAGGATTCAGAAGAGTGGTTTAAACACTTAATTCATTTATGTTAACACATAAGAAAGGAAGCACTTTGGAACACATTGTGTGTGTTTGTATTCAGCTATTAAAATAGAGGAACGCCTGCTGCTGCTGGCAAAGACAGTAACCAGGATCTAAAGCAAAATAGTTGAAACAAAATAGTACATTTGATTAATCAGGTCACCTTAGCCTGATAGCACATATATTCTGTAATTTCTATGTTGTCTATCTGTCTGTTGTCTAAATCCTATGTCTATTGAATATGAGTAAATTTGGTGCCAGTGTCCTTAACGAACAGAGACAGCCCTTATAGTGTAATTAAAAGTCTACCTAAGTGCTGTGATGAAAGATCTGGGATGACGTTGGCCCTTTAGAGCAAGTAGTTTGTCCCCTTGAGTTTGAATCGTGTCCTTTTCTCTGTAGTCACTCTATGGTATAACAAAACACAGTGTCAATGATAACAACAGTCCTGAAAGGGTACTCACACTGACAGCAATTTGTAGTGATAAGTGACAGTCATAATTTTTGACATTCTATTCTGATTTTTAAAACAGAATAGAATAGGGTTAGCAGATTTAATGTGAAGGAGTATGAGTCTCTTAAAACATTTAGTGATGACGGGGGTTAAGGCAACTGGTCGACAGTCATTAAGGCAGTTCACTGTGCTTTTTTTTGGTACTGGGATGATCGTAGCTGACTTCAGGCAGGTGGGGACTGTGGATTAAAGTAGGCACAGATTAAGAATGCTGGTGAATATCCACGCTAGGTTGTCTGCAAAGGCCTTAAGGATTTTTTATGTGACTCCATCTGGACCAGCTGCTTTCCTCTCATTGATTCTGCACAGGGTGGATCTGACTTGGTGTTGCTGCAGTTGTTTGGGGTTGTCTTCCTTTGGTAATGCAGTGACAGTATTTGTGTCATGAACGCTGCTTCCAACTCAATAATTGTCTCTGCTCCGGCGGTCAAAACAAGCAAAGACTTGGTTTTCTAAGGTGACAGGAGCCACTATGACTGTTGGCGATGCAGTGTGAGTGCATTTAGTAATGAATAAAGTGAAGGAAATAACTCCTATGAGATCTTGGAGTTCACATTATCCATCTCCAGTAAAATACTGTAGTACAATTTAGGCAAGACAGAGAAGAATGATTTATAATTTGGCAGTGCATACATACAAGGATGTAATAAAATATGCATGTGAATCCATGTCAGTATGCATGCATCATGCCTTAAAAATTGTTCATCTTCCAAAAACTACTACTATTACTACTACACATTTGTGATCAGATTTTCAAAAGCTATGGCCAGTTATGCTGCATGGCAATAACGTCAGCAGTAGGACCACCAACTATGACCAACAATGTTGAAATTAAGCAATAAAATTGCTCATAAAGTCAGCAATGCTTTATTGTACTGTGCACTCAAATATGGGATTTTATGGGTGGGCATCAGTGCAGACATCAGACGTCTCACCTCATCCACGCTCTGTGTCTCAAGACTGGTGCTGTCAATGGAAACATCATCCATGCTGGAGATGAGACAGGACAGGTCTCTTTCCTGTTGCCCGCTTTGCCTTAGTTGCTGTTGTTTCTGCTTGGAACGGTAAAGGTCACCTTGCACCCACATGCTGTGTTGTTTCCTAGAGAGAGCACACAGAAGACAGCTTCTAAATGAGATCTTGAAACATTAAAGGAATAGTTCATCCCAAAATTCTCTCATTATTTACTCACCCTCTATGTGACTACAGTGGTTCAACCTTAATGTTATAAAACAACAGAAATACATTTTGTGAGCAAGAAAAAAAAACTATATATAACATTTTCTTCTCTTCCATGTCAATCTCTGATGACTGACACTGTGTTTCAAAGACGAACAAAGGTTTTACCTTTGTGGAATGACATGAGGGTAATTAACAGTATTTTCATTTTGAGGTGAACTATCCTTTTATGCCCCCTCCCCTTTACTTTCTTGAGGCAGGTTTTTGAAGGAGGTTTAACAATTATAAAAATTAAAATTTTGTTTTAGCTTCTGTTTGTCTGTCTCTATTTCTACTTACTGTTCGAGAAAGTGTTGCTGTGGTCCAATGACGGAGCCAGGCCTGCAAATGCGTATCCAGGCGATGGCCTCAGGGGCTGTGAAACGATAATGTTTCATCAGGTAGCAGCTTATCAGAGTGCCCGTTCTACCAAGGCCAGCTGTGCAGTGTGAAAATGAAATTTCTGACACATTTGTGACAACCTTGACACAACACCTTTTCTGACTTAACGTGTAGCTTTACTATACGTTGTTGTCTCTCTAAGTCATGTGACCTATTACAATATTACAATTACAAAAGAATCAGTGGCTCTTAACTAAATATAATGTCATTAAAGGCATAACTGAGTGTACAAGAAAGAAAAATGAGATAAAAGATATATTTCTGCTGTATGTCTTTTAAATAACATGTTTAAAAGATATACTGTATTTTTATTGTTGATGTGAAAGGCTGTTTGTCTAGTAAATGCTATGGCTGCGTAAGAAAGTTGTAAAATGCTGCCTCCGGAGGACACAATCTGAGGTAGAATGGTATCAAGACATGTCGGAATCCAGTATTTGCTTTACCTCCTGTTTCCTGAGATACCTACTATCTGATCAAGTTTGGTGAAGACATATCCTTTACTGATTTTGATATCTCACAATACTGTGTGTGTAGGTCTGCAGGGCATGTGATTGGTCGAGATAGAAAGAGCTCGAAAAATTTAAATAGCGTACAAATTCTGTACAAATTTAAATTGTATTTACACTTTAAACAACATCTGATTTCATTTCTATGAAGAATTTCTTATGTTTTGTTATGCTGGTTGAAAGTCTCTTTATATCCTAATATCAATCACTAAGAATAGTGTACATGTTTATATCAATATTATAGTAATATTAATATAAATATATTAAAATGCATAATAATATACAGGACCATAAAATGTTCATCCAATCATTGTATTTGGTCTGAATGCAATGTCTGACAGGCAAGTAGGACATACTATCATTGCTCTCGGTCTGAGGACATGGCTTTGGGGAGTGCTCTGAAGGGAGTGTGGAATCATATGCTTTTGAAGCTAGCTTGCTATTGCTAACCTCTCTGAAATTACCTACCTTCTGTTCTAATTGGATAGCATGAAACCATCAACATTACAGGTAGGCATTTACTACAAAATAATCTTTAATTTAGCTTTTAACTTTTTGCCTATGTGGTTAAAATATTAGCACATTGAATATTTGATTCATTTTTGTTTAGTTTTAGACAACCTTGGTAGTATGTTAGGTTAAATAAGGGGCCAGAAACAAAACCAGCTGAGAGTCATTGTAGCCCATTTTTTATTAAACAATAGTACATTTCAAAACACAAAGTCAGTTCTTCATAAATCCAGAGCCTCTTACCCTTGCAATGCACTGCCACAGCGCCCTTTGTGCTCTCGCAGATGCGCAGAAAACGCCTTGTGATTAGATCACTAGGTGTGGTGCCATCTATGAAGAACAAGTCGTGATGTTCAAACCCAGCATCTGTGAAGCGCCGGCCTTCGTAGATTTTCTTGTTCAATCGCACAATGTCTGTGACATTATGCTGGCGGAAGTAGGGAAAGTATGCTTCTGGTGCATGCAGAGGGTAACCTAACAGAGAGGTAATCATTGTTGCTTATTATATAACCCTCATTTAATGATTAAAGGACTTTTATTACCACTACTGCTTTTCTATGATTGTTCAATCTATTTGTTTTTAGCGCTTTATACAATACACCATGTCCCAAACAGCATTAAAGAAAATCGAAAATAAAAACATAAAACAATAAAAGCAAGAGCAAGAGAATAAAGAGAATGCCTTAAAATCAAAAGAAAACTTAACAAAGGCAACAGTTACAAGCGAAACCTCTCTAAGTTGTTTAGGAATATGGGGACAGCCCTTTTCCTCAGTCACACAACAGGTTTTCAGTCATTTTTACCAACTGAGAGACAGACAGCAATTGATGTGTGATTTGTCTAGATGCTCTGACTGTCTCATTGTTCTCTCACAGTTCAGTTTCAGGATGTGGAATCCTTTGGTATGTTTGGTGTAAATGTGGCAGCTCACCATTCTCAATTTTGCTCTTAGGATGAGGTCCACTAAAGGCCAGTAGTTTCCCTGGGGCAATCCAGTTGAAGTCGCCATTTTCCACACGCTTGAGACGTAAAAGGTGAGAAGATACTTATTTAATCATGTAATCTATACACATAAGCAGTGCTGCATATAATGCACTGTTGAATATTAAATCTACCAAGATTTAGAAAGGGGATTAATACCTCATAATGTTCATATTCTTCAACATCAAAATTCTCAAAGTCAAAGAAGCCATGCTGTAGGGCCTAAAGATACCCAAAATGAATTACAATATTATTTGAAAGTGACGTAACTTCTGTAACACCCTCACTCACTTGCCCACCCTCCATTGGCTAGACAAAACATACACACTCCTGTCACCAATCTCACATAATTGGTTGAGCTAATGAAAATCAACCTACAATTGTCTTACATATCTCTGTATTTTAAGATCAAACAAATCTCTATTACAAACAAAACCATGTTTGTAAACATAACTCTGTTATGCTATGCTATGTTATTGCTTTTAAATTTCATAGGTGACTGCCAGAGAATTTTCAAGAAACTCTCCACCCACCAATTGTCCCTTTTTATCATGCTTCTTGTTTATTATCCTATTGTCTTTATCTGTCTAATCCTTCTGATTTATATTGTGCCAATTCTTTCTCTCCGTGTCTCAGCTGAAAAAGTGGATAATTGAGCTAAGAGCTTATGTACTAGGGATATAGTGAAGCCAAAGTGCTTGCACAACCTTACTTAAACTTTAATTTCACACACTTTCATGCATAAAAGGATGATACTCTTACAACTGAGGAAAGCCGTGCAGACCCCTTACTACACTTACCTTGCGGATTCCTTGTAAACAGTCTAAAATGGTTAAGTTATATGTGCAGTTCCCAAAAGCAGCATCTCTACATGGATATAAAATGGAATGGATCATATAATAAGTTCAGAACAAATATGAACATTTTTGTAAAAAGAAAATGCTAATAATCTTTGAATAAAATCACTACGGGTGCAGAACTCCCTTAAAATGACCTACATAATAAATTACCACTTATGTTTATAACTGATATTATGATCATTAGAATATATTGCAGTATACACATGATATCATGCCTGTTAGACAGTGTGTAGCTTCTCACCTGAAGGGCAGGTATGACACATTGGTTCCAGAGATCAGAGCCCGATACACTTCTTCTGGAGTTCTCTTTAAGTAGATTACCTGGAGAAAAGCCAGACATGACTAGCAATTTCTCTAAAGACAGATCGTAAAACACAGGGTCAGCTGGGTCTAAATAGCTCTTCTTCTACAACTTTGCCCTGTGCATATCTTGACCTTGATCTTTCAAAGGAAAAGTTTGTCCAAAAATAAAAATTTTATTATTATTTACTCACCTCTGTTCTACCATGCATAACTGTGGATCAAAGGTAAATTTGTAAAGAATATCTTGGCAACTTTTCCATATAATGAAAGTGAATAGGACAGGTAGAGTCACCAGTTGTTTTCATTAAATGGAAAGAAGTGGTAGAGGATTTTCCTAAAACCATTTATTCTCGAAAGAAAAATGTGACGGCTGAGTAAATGATGATCAAACTAAAGTTTGGGTACAACTATTCTTTTAAAATCAACGATAATGGTCAGAAATCAACAAAAATAATGACATATGCAATATCATATTCTACTCACTGCATAAGCACCAATGAGAACAGCAGCATTGGCTCTTTTCCGCTGATCATAACTAGTGTAGTGGATAATACGCTTTCTGGACAGAGTAAAAGACTGCAGACATGCACAACACGCATTATTAACACATTCATTATTAGCCTATGGAAGTCATCACTTGTTGATTTTTAATATGCTGTGTTTCTTCAATATTTAAATGTAAAATATTTGTGTTTGCTTGTACTTTTGGTAAAAAAGGATTGCATAAACATTTTTTTAGACAGAGGAAGTCTTTTCAACACTCCTTATGAGTTTATCTACTAAAATGACCTTGACATCAATTGTTGCCAAATGACACCTTTTATCTGTCAGCTCCAGATATAACAAATATAGCAAGTCAATTCAGGATAATGACACTAAAGCTCAGATGTTATTTCATGTCAGAAACGTCGGTCCCTATCCTTATTTTAACAGTTTAGTGACGGAGCCTTAGAGCGCTATCTACTGGCGACTTGGAATTGCTTGTAACTTATATAATTAAAATATAAATATCTGTTGAAATCTTCAGGACTATCACACAGACATCTGTTGATGGAATAAAACACAAATAGAAAAAAATGATCTCACCTTTAGTTTTTTGTTTAGTTTGCAGCAATATCTGTATAACATTGCCAGATTGAGAGGTCCAAAATCTGCATAAAAACTGAAGACAGAAATGCACCATAAAAATCCACTTAAAAATCATGACAGTCATATAAGAAAAAAAAACTGAGGCTTTTTTAATGAAATTTTACATGGCTTTTAGTTAGTCAACTACTGATAAAAACATTCAAAGGCCTAGATCACTCACTTTTCATAAACAAATTCATCATCTGTACAGAAGAAATGTGTGTTTGCTGTGCTCTTGGGTTTGCTTCTAAGAGAAGCAAAATACAGACGATCTGGAAAAAAATGAATACCACAAAGGAATAACTACAAATCTGGAATAACTCAAATAAATCCATACAAATCTGGAAATATGAACTGAAATGTAGATAAGCTATTGTTGATTGTATTATAGTAATTATTGTATATTATTGTGTTATTGTAAAAATAGTAAGATAAACTAATATGTAAAGTATGTGCTATGATTTATCACATTCATTCACACAATATGTGCTATGATCCCTTTCATTAACCTTTAGTAACCATATTTTAGCATGTCTTAATGTACATTTAAAATGCTACACCTCTAATCAAAACTTAAACCATATTTATATGACACATACATTCAAATGTACATGAACTACTGATCTGTTAAGCAATACATGTTATTTGTTAAGGGCCTATAAAGTGTTGCTGAATATAGACATTTAAGATTTTACAGGCTACATTTACATATGAACTGACCAGACTAGGAAATTGTTGCTACTGCCTTTCAGCTTTCTTGAACCTTAAAAAATACCTTAACGAATATTTACCTTTAATAAGCTCAGAAGCCCCAAGCAGCTCATTGTCATCTCCCATTTTAAATACTGACAAAACTCAGGATGGCAAAATATTTCCAAAAACGTCCAGAACGTAAATTAGTGTTTGTTATGTTGAAACATATGGGAAGTTTGGAAATAAATATGTAGTAATAGTAAAACCACATGCAGGCGTTTATCTGAAAAAGACGTATACTCAAACAAGTCTTGTTACAACCCACTTCTGAATCCCGTAAGCTGTTCTATATAGATGTCAAATCCTCTAAATCTCTTCCGAACGTAAAGTGTCATGAATCGGTTTCTCATCAAGCTGAAAGCTGTACATGTTCGATCCTCGATTCATATTTAAAGTTTCTTTGTGGGCTTTTAAAAGCTGCAAACTTTGCTAGTGTTAAAGGGACATTGCCTAGTAACCACGTGCCACACGACCACACAAAGTCACGTTGCTAAGGAGGGGTTAATTTCGACCAATCAGCGTTAGAGATGTAACGCCTAATGTAAACACTAGAGTGAGATATGTTGGACTTGTGCCCTAGATTTTTTTATGATTTATAACACTAAGAAACGCACTGTCATGTGAATCAAATCTTCCTAATTATATACCATATAAAACTGTTGCAAATGTATTTACAGCGCCAGCAAGGCAGCAATGCATTTACATTTCTCAAACATTTTGATTAGAAGTTTTAGCTAAACCAGACAGTCGATGACGGAACACCGTGGGGATGGTCATTGAAGTTGTTTAGGAGTCATTGAAGTTGTTGTTTCTCCCAGACCTTTACTTGTACTTTAGTACAAATTAAGATAAGTAATTTACTTCGTTATTTTTAAAATCACCATTCGTTACGGAGTACTGAATTAATATTTCAACCACTGACCGGCATTTCGGTAGCCAATAAAAATATCTCATCTTAACGGACCAATGAAAAGCCTGGTACGTTATTTGAACCGAAAAACAAGTTCCGGCTACTGCAGATTTACGTGAGCTGACCGTCATCGTACAGTCAAGAAGTTATTGATTGACACATGGAGATT
>JAZGTJ010011081.1:0-17336 GCA_036877575.1 Botia almorhae
GATTTTGATTGGTTAGGGCTAATGAGCTCATGACTTTTGTCTGAATGTAGACTGCACATGCCTATAATTATGCAAATACAAACATATTCAACAGCTGCATAGTGTACCACTGGAAGTCATTTCTAGCAAAAGCATTCATGCTACCATAATACAGCCTGTTGACTCAAGACATTAAATGCATTTCTTCCTGCACTGAGGGAAACTGACAAAAACCTGACAAAAGATTGGCCTGTGACCTTGTTAAGCCCTTTAATTCGGGCGGATTTAGTGCTTGTTTAGTACTGAAACTGAATTAAGAAAGCTACTGTACATATAGCCTGTGCTGATTAAGTGCTTGATAACTTGAAGTCCTCCATCAAAGTAGAATTCCTTAGTTTGTATGATTTTTATACACGTGTAACTGTAGATAAACAAGGGGACATGCTAATGTTCAATAATGGCATGCTTGTCTCCTTGTTTCGAAGTGTACTTAAGGTCACTTGAGTGTGCATGTGAGAAAAAGGGGAAGTGGAGTGGGAAGCTGAGAGGTATTGAAGATGAAGTTACTTGGAAGAAGTGGCAGGCACATTGATGGACATGGTGCGTCGAGCGTTGGTCACCTGACGCTGTTGAGCCAGGAAAGACTGGCCGGGCGGCACCAAAGAGTTGGACCGCCCGCTTAGCCGTGACTCGATTGCCATCTTCTGGAAGGTCAAACTCTGCAGGTGTTCCAAGATGTAAAGAGGGGAAAATAATGTTAAAACTAAGTAGAATCACTGCAGAACTGCATTGGGACTCTGAAAAAGATTTTATACAAGTTTTCTTTAAACTGTACTTAAGAATTAAGGCAAGACATCGTACCTTATTATACCAAGCTGTCACAATTAATTTCTCCTCGTATTCCCTCAGTTTGGCCTGTTCACACTCACGCTGATGAGACACCAAGATTATAGGTGTGAAACCAAATCTGACATTTCTAGAAGATAAGATGTAAAACAGTCCATGAGAAGTTGATGCTGCTATACCTCCAAAGCAATAATCCTCTTATCTTTCTCAGACAGCTGACTTTTCAGAGATTGAATCTCAACCGAGGCTGGATTTAGTTTGGGATCCAGAGCTCGAATAACCTTAAAAATACACAAATACAGTTACAATTCATTTTGTGTTCATAGCAACACTGAAATTATTCACTACACCTTTAAGATGAGGCAGTAACATGACAATATTGACACATGAACACAATATATCGTGTATCTGAGACTAAAAATAACTACATCACGAGCTTTCTCCAGGTACATCTTGTATCGGTCCTCCATCGCCCTCATGTCCTCGTCTTTCATTTTTAGCGCTGCCATGAGCTCATCCAGCTTCACATCTGAAAGGAACACATTTGTTATACCTAACTTATGGTTTTACACCTAGCTGGAGGTCAAATTAGTGTGTAATTAAAATTATAGTTAAGTGGGTGAGCGTGTTTGCGTCTCATCCACCAGATCGTACAGTACAATTTAGGTTAACTTGTAAGAGGCTCACTGGTTTGAGTTGCATCAGGCTGAAGGTCCTCCAACAGCTCCTTCTTCTTCATGATTTCATCTTGTGCCTCATTTAGTTGCACCCTGAGACAAACATAAAAACAGTCAAACATTTTAAAAGGTAAACAAATGCTATCAGTGTTATAAAATTGGCATATGACAAACTTACATATGAGCATCCAACTTCCTCCTCAGATGAGACTGTATGAACAGAAAACACAAAAGACTAGATAATTTAACGCAATTTAATTTTAATGTTGAACAGGTTATAGGGTTCCATGAGTTACATAAAATACTACTGGGCAAAAAAAGGGCAGCAGCGCCACCATGAGGCCCATATGTGAACTTACATCTTCAGGTTTGGCCCCTTGTGTCTGTAAGGTCTTCTGTAGATCCTCCACCTGCTGCTGTAGCTCACCGATTCTTTCTTTGTTTAACCTTAGAGCACATAAAATACAACAATCCATTCACATGGGAATGCTGACATGTACAAAAGCTGAAACAGCTTGGAAAAGCTCTTATCCAATAACCAATTTCTATTAATAATATTGAATTTGAACCAGTCTGAGCATTTAGTTGGAAAAAATGCACAAACTACATTTCTGAAAATCTTTGGTCATTCTATTTGTCATTCTCCATTTTGCTTTAATGACAGCATACTTTATATCCCAACATGAAAACATTCCCAAGAAAATCTTTTTCAAAGCATTGAATATGGTCAAAGTTATGCATTTGTTTTGACTAGTACAGTACAGAATCTTTTTACATTAAACGTATGCATTTGATCGTTATATGTGTTCCCTGGGAATTAATCCCACAACCTTTTGCCTTGCGAATGCACCGCTTTACCAATTAAGCTAAACAGGAACATCATTTCTTTTTTCTTGTTTTAGGTTACATTCTGGGACATGACTGACAGCATTACAGGTACTGTAGTGTCTTTTTGCATGACCTCAGATGCAATGCTTATCGTGTATGTTTGACCCTCAGCCCTGTACCTGTTTTCAGTGTCTAGTTCGCTGCGTCCACGCCGGGCCTCCTCCAGCTGTTCCTGCAGCTCAGACATGCGCTCGTTCTCTGACTCCTCCTGCTGCAGCCGCAACATCTTATTCTCGTGCTGCAGACGGATGAACTTCTCCCTGGAAAATCATGAACATCAACATATGCAAGATGCTACAGGTAAAAGAGGCTTTATGAAATTATATCCGTCCTATACCTGTATTCAATGGGCAACATCTCAGCTGCCAGGTTATCATGGCTTGGACTTCCTGTTTGATATTTTTCTGTAAAATATGTGCAAGTTCATGTTTCACAATGTCAATGAAAACAATTTTTAGTTTATTAAATGCATTAGCTTGGTAATATGTGCACAGACCCAGACAGACCACTGAAATAAATGACATTATTGTGATTAGAATATAAATATATTACAATATAAATGTAATTGGCGGTACTATGCATAAACAACTAGATTTGCAATTCAGTGTTACACAAATCACTTAATCCCTTCTCCAAGCACATAATGATGCAATAGTATGTCAATAGACATACACACCTGCTTGTAATAGCTGGTCTTGTTGAGCCTGTGTACATCGGAGCTCCTCATTGGTCTCTCTGAGAGTGTCCCGCTCGATGCTGATTCTCTGATGGATCGATTATCATAGCACAGATATTTAAAGATACAGCGTGCAATTTTTCTGATGTTAAAATACTTCTATCACAGTTGATAACTATAAGTCAGCAACTTGTAAGACACTGTGAAACACTGTAAAACATCCCGTACAGTCTGACATAGCAACATTGGTTTAAGCATGAAAGCATTTAAGCTTGGGGCGGGGCTAGCTGTTTGGCTGACCAGTGGTAGACAGAGGGAGTGGTTGAGAAACTGAGGCACAAAAAAAAAAATCACACATTTCACCTTAAGCTTGTCATCTGATGTCTGTGGCATGTGTCAATGTGTGTATCTACCTCTTTCTCCTTCAGTACAGTATCATATTTCTCCTGAAACTTCTTCATATCGAAGGCCAGGTTATCAGCCCTGCGGGACTCCTCAGACATTTTCTTATGGAGCTCCTGTACCTAACGTTTTAGATTTGAGGTTAAATGGATGCTATAAATTTGAACAGAAGAGTCATTTGTTGTGTATGTCTTTTTTCTGGGTTTGAGTGCACATGCTTGTACCTGTCTCTTGTATGTTTCTAACTGAGCTCTTGCGGCATTGGCCTTGCGCAGCTCCTCCTCAAGGCTGACCGTATTGTGCATATAGGTCATGTTCTTCTCCTCCAAAACTTTCACCTGCCGTCTGAGGTCGGTCAGATCTTCTAATTTCTTCCTGTACGTCTCAACAGAAGCTTCTAGCTTCACTGCCCGATCAGAGCAGCTCCTAAACACAAGCATACTGTATATGATGATATCTGAAGACAAAACTTACCCACGACAACCACTGCATATGAAAACATTCATGGCACAAGCAACAAATGCACACACCTCAGTATGTCTAATTCATCTTTAAGTGATCGGGACTCCTCAGCCAGGCTGGTTAGTTCGTCATTACGATGCTGAAGTTCTACCAGTTGCTTCTCTAGTTCTTCACAGTGGATGCGGTAATCATCTTTAGCTGCCTCCAACCTGGTTGGTGAACGCACATATATTCATTAACATTAACTCTTAACTTCCCCCACATTTATTTTATTAATCAACTAAGCAATTGTGCAGATATTCATAGCGAAGCTTTCCAGTGCTGTTATGCTAAATAATAGCACTCTTGAAATGACAATTTCCATTTAAATGAGGGAACTGGAACTAATTGTTTAATGTTACTTTGTACCTGAAGTTCTCTTCTTGGAGCTGCTCTAGTTGAAGCTGTAGCTGGCTGTGCTTCCTGCCTGAGGGAGTGCTGGGGTCATCAAATGTATCAAGCTGACTGGCTCGGTCAGTCAAGAGGTCATTTTCTGCCAGGAGGCTGTTCCTCTCCTCCTGAAGCCCTGTCACCTGATCAAAGAGCAAGACAGTCATTTGTCAGGCCTTTCTGTGGAACTTTGTAGCAGTTTTCATTGTGTTTATTATATCACAGCATCATAACATATTATGACATGCCGCTATTTTAATGTATTAATTTATGAATGTATGTTAATTGTTATATTAAATTGTTTATTATAACACATTTAAAAAGTAAAAATGATGCTGATCTTTTATTACTAAATGTTAAAACTTTCTGTGGGTGAGATTTTGATTATAAAGTTATATGATACACAAACACAAACACAAAATTTCAATCGGTTGTATGTTTGCAACTGTAACAAAATGTAAAGCCATTGTTAAAAGTCCAACAGCCAAAACAAAAAAGGAAAAAGTTAGAAAGTTATGAATGCAGTTTTCCATTTAACTTGAATGTGAATTAATAAATCAAACAAATTAATTAAATAAAACAAATCCACTGCTGATGTTAGGCTTGTTAAAACTGTCCTAAAGCCCAATCTTGTTTCAGGGCATCCCAACAGAAAAACACCAGAATCCTGTTATCCCATTACTTCCAGTATTACTTTGATAAGCTCTTCTCATCACACACACACACACACACACACACACACAAAAACACACACACACACAAAAACACACACACACACACACAAAAACACACACACACAGAACCCAGATCMGTCCACTTTGCCAGCAGTTTCCCAGTTTGTGAGTGTAAGGTTGGTTAGTGGCAACACAGTACTTTAGTTTTAGTTCAGCCTTGTTGCCATGCATTCATTTAGACTCACCTCTCATAGGCCATGGTTACTTTTAAACTCAATCTGTCAAGAATCAGCAACACATGAATTTCTATCCCATATACAGGCACAGATGAAGGCGGTTCAATGCCTGCACCAAATGTATTATTATATCACAAGCAAGTTTCTCTAAAACAGACACCTAAAGATTAAAGTACATACTGTATTTTGCATAAAAACTGCATTACATTTTTGTGTGTCTGCAGAGACTGACAAAAAAATACTTGCAGGCCAAATCTGTTCATCCATGAAGGTGAAACGACAAAACAGCAGAATTCACAAATGTTGTTTTACTGAGCCGACACTAAAAGTCTGCAACTAAAAGCATTAAAACTCTATAACTGGACATTTCTCACTGACTTGCTTCAATACCCGTTTGAGCAGTTGTTTATATGCAGATTGCATTATTTCTTCACCTGTGTACAACTGTATATCTATACTTCTGTTGTTTTGCTTTCTAGATCTGAATATTTCGGTCACTATCATATTGTATCTTTGCTGATGTAAACTCTTTAAAACTGGCGTCTCACCTGCATGTCGAGCTCTTGACATCGCTGAGCCAGCTCGTCTTTCTCTGACATGACCTCAGCCAGATCTTCTAACGCTTTCTTTAACTACAACACAAAATATATACACGCGTGCTATCACTGAACAATGCTACAAGTGAATATTGATGCAGAGAGTTTGACACAATACAAACAAAAAGTGGATTTGAGTGAGAATAATTGCTGTACTTATGTGCCTCCTACCTGTTGTTCAATGTCTCCAAAAGGTTCTGTTCCTAACTGAGACGCGGACTCCTTGCTTATAAGCTACACAAAAATAAAACACAATTTTGCATTGTTGCAAAACAGCTTTATATAGAAAAAAATGAGAAAAACAGTAGAAACGGGGTAAATAAAGTCAAATAAAAATAAATAAATAAATAAAACATAAAAAGGTTTATTTTCTATATAGAATACTGTACATTGCATTATAGTACACATAATATGCATACAAATTAGACTAAATAAACCCATATGAATACATTTAAATAAAATTAATAGCTTCTAACCTCCTGGATGGCAGTCATCACAACGTGCTGTACAGATTCCTCTAAAGTCATGATTATCTGGATATACTCTTGAAAACAAAATTACAGGCTTAAAAATGATTAAATATTCATTTATGACATTTATGATGTTTGAAAAAACTTATTTACATACAACTCCAGTGTGTTATCTTCATGTTGTTTCTATCCCTACATGAAGTCCCTAATCTTCCTTTAACATACCCTTTTTCCTGTCACATTTGACTGCACACCCCAGGATGAGCTGTAGGAGGCGCCCTAACTCTACTCGATCAGAGTGCTCTACCACACGCATCAGGTCAGGCAGAGGAAAATGTGTGATCTGCTGGGTCAAGACCTACAAAAAACACGCATAGGGCTACACATACACGCATAGATGCTTAGAAAGATACTTCTGCATGGTTATTGTGTCTTTGTTAAAAACCACATAACCAACATAAATTATGAGGCATTAAAAATGAGTTTAATTAACCTTCTAGGAAGTAATTAATTAAACAGTTTAATAAACCAAAGCTTATTGCATAATTTACCTCATTGTAGTACTCAACAATCATCTGAAGAATCTTTTTGAGGTTGTTAATCTGTGACAATGGAGTAAAACAGTAAGACTTCAACTTTAAATAACAAATTGTATTTAGCGTGTTCTTAAAATAAGACTTGTTTTAAGGCCCAAAATCCAATAAATCTACCCTGAGTCTAACATTATCTCCGACATCCTCTTTAATCCGTGCCAACCAGTTCTCACTGAACCAAGCAGGGTCTCTGTAATTCAAACATACTGATAAGTGCAGTTCAGACTGATCTAATTCAGATACTTTAATTCGGATCAATTCATAACTCGACTATAATCTGTAAAGTAAATGTAGTAAGTTCATGTTTTGTTCCCATTACATCCCTTTACTGTAATCAGCATCATTTCACATTCTCGGGTTCCACAGCCTCGCTATAAACAATACATGTGAAATTTCATTACATTTGAATGTAATATATTGTAAAAAAAACAAAAAGAAAGGAAAAAAGTAATATATCTTAAAAACCCTGTGTCAGGGAATGTAACTGAGGATTTTCCACAATTTCAAGCAAGTCATAAAATATTAAACACTGACAAGCTGCCATATAAATCAGTAATGCTGGCGTGGAATATGACTTAGTAGTAAATGTCAGCGAGAAATGTACAACACAGTCACGTATGAGTGACCAAAAATATATATTAGCCAGACAGACAGCATAGATTTTGTCTTTATTATATATTTCACAGGTGTTGTCTGTTTTGTCAGTACACACCTAAAACAGACAAAAATAATGCACAACTGGCATAGTTTGCCCTACTAATGGTCATGGGTTTGTTTATGAGAAAACTTCTGTATTGATAAAATATCGAACACATTATAAATGGCGCTGCATCGAAATGTCTGCCAACTGAATGAATGTAAGCACACTCACATCTGATGTAGTGCCTGAGACATGGCTGCCCCTGAGGTCAGATCGTCCACTGTTTTACATGGGGCTGTGGTGTTGAAGGTCTGCAGCTGAGGCCAAACATACAAATGAATGAAATATTACTACAGCACAGTACTGACAGCAAACATCTTACATCCTAGTGTGCAACATGATATTATGTACACTTAAATGAAATTGCATGCAATTTTGAATTATGACATTTTGGTACAGTATCAATATTGTGGTATTATGAAAAGGATAAACTACAAGTGAATCTGCTTTGACATTCTCGCTTAAATAAGCATGTATTTGCATACACACTAATAAAAAGTTTCAACGTGTTGTTAATTTTTACATGTGCTTTAAATCTTTCCACAGTTGTAGGGCATTTCTAAGACTGTGGCTCTGATTAGGATTTGCTAAATATTTCACACAGACTCACAAATTATGGATTAGATTTTACAAGGTTTTACAAGGCTCCTGCACTTGTGATCACTACATACATAAAATATGACACATTCAGGCAGAGAGATGTCACTGACTGCTGCAAAATGGATGAAGACACCGTGTTCTTTGTCTTAAATGTAAAGGAATTTAACATAGCAAAAACGGTGATTGTCTGCACCTCTAAGGTCTAAAGGGGCAAAACGCAAAGTAAACACAGCCATGAAACAGAGCCAGACATATAGAACCTGCTGTACACTGTCGTATGCCATCACAGACCGCAGTCAAAAATCAACGCCGCATCATATAAGACCGAGGCAAGAAATAACCTACTGCATTATAACGACTAAAGAATTAAGAATAAGACATTCCACAAATACCAAAGTTAAACAGATTACACGCTAAATCTGATGAGGGTAAAGTTGGTTGTGACTGTTTACATCTTTAAATTACATTCTAAACAAGCCTCGTCTTTCTGATACAATGATCATCTGTATACGCTGGCTATATACGCGCACCATACTGCTGTAACCAATCCATTATCAGGTTTAAATGAACATGCTATGGCTTCTTTTAAATACTGTATTTCCGGTATTTTTGAACCATGGTGCTACAAGTAACGACTACCTGCGACAGGTAACGCTGTCCTCATCGTTCCGATCGCTCATAAATAAACGATACGTGAAACACCGACTCATAAGATCAGTAGACCTACATTTCAAAAGGTTGAATCTTACCCATATAATCAGGCTCTCACACAGCACCGTTTTATTTAAATCCATTTCTCTTCTGTGCTATCGGGCAAATATTTTCGTCCACCTGTCAACAATGCGCTTCCCCTTCCCTGCTGCATCAGACCTCACCTGCGAGTGTATTTCCGTAGCGCACCGTTCGAGTCTACTGCGCCTACGCACTAATTAGAGCGTAAGAATTTTGTGAATTTACGGCTGTTTCTCGCGTTCTGTGTTCGTGAGGATTGGGGGATTGACGGCATCAATAGCGCAACAGCAAGAAATGAAACACCAATGGTGTCTTGTGTTAAGGGTCCCTACAGCCAATCAAAATACAGAACTATAAAGCCTGGCAGAGTATCGGGTACTGTAGTTTTCACACTATTCAAAATTAAGGTGGACATAGGCCTATATTAATAATTGTAAGAAATAATTGTCTAATAAAGTGCGTAACAAAAAAACATAAAATTGCCTATTTGGCATACCATAAAAACACAAATATCAACTCATACTATTTACAAATATGGCAAATGTTTGTTCTATTGTATTTAATTTTAACCAAACAATCAAATACTGTAAAATATTAAGATGGACTAAACATGTAAGCAACTTGTTCGTAACTTGCAGTTTTCAAATTTGGTAGGTAAAGATTGTCGAGAATGATTTATTTTGATGTATATGGATTAGTGTTTTCATCTGTAAACATTAACACGCATAATGTATATAAGATGCCTCTGAAACCTTTTATTACCCTTTCTTAATAAAACAAGATAAAATTGTGATGTGAAGTCACGTGCATACCTAATAAGATATGTGGGAAATCATCATAAACTGCATATTACAGACATATTAGGTTTAACTGTACATGGTTTTATGAATTTGTTAATTTCATGGCATTTTTTCTTCATAGCATTTGCTTACACATTATTTACACACATTGTTTTAATTAAAGTGGTGATTTACTGACCATTTAATTCTAAATAATAGGTTAATGTCAGTCTAAATGAGTCATAAATTGAGGGATACACATTAAAAGTTACAATAAGCTTAATGGTTGTGCTAGTCAGAAATACCACAAATAAATATTCTGCTACAACATCAAAATGGTAACCATCATATGTGGCTGACACGACAGTGAACTTTAACCCTGGCTCAGAGACGCCGGTCTCAGATTCTGATTGGGGGCAGGGCTCTTTAACCTGTGACATCAAGGCTCTGTAGGTTAACAAGTGCTATTTTCAGCCAGTGTGACCTTGCAGTTTTGAGCAATAAAGAGAAAGGCAAATATTAGCTTGAGAAATTTTTAGCAAAAAAGCTAGGGCAAATGGACTGATATGGAATGGAGCCAAACTGGAGGAGGAGTAACTAAGTTATGTGAGTTGTCCCATAAATAGACAATATAGTGAGATTAGGGCTACACATAAGCATTTGTACAAAGGAGATTGAAGAGTTGGTTTTATGCTAAATAATAAGATTAAAAGATTAGTATTAATTCAGGTGTAGCTTTATTTTAACTTGTTAAAGTAGAACTATTGACAGGTTAACCATATACTTACTTACTGTAACATAAAAGGAGATATCTTTAAACCTCTGTGGTTGTCGACCTGAGGAATAGGCACAAAAATATGCTATTGCTAATCAATAACTTTTTAATTTTACATTAACAGTGTGTATGTGGAGGCCATAAGCAAGCAAGCACATTTCCTCAATTTTGAAAATCCACCAGGAAATAGTAAAGTTACCCAACCTCCAAAAACAGAGCTGATGTGGGAGTGAACGAGCTGGTTAATAAATGACCTGGCTGTCACATTTACTGTGTACAGTGAAGCAGTGAAAATCATTCCACTCGCTGCCTTCTGCAACAGGCTGCAACTTATTTACATACAGAAACATGCTCACCAGTCACAGCTTCCACAACAGGTGAGGTACTTAAATGTTTTGTGTTAGATTTGTAAGTTATATATTTCATTCGGGTTCATGTGCTGGGTATTCCTGTTTGGAACTTTGCATTGCATATCTTGAATGATGATGTTTCAAGAATGACATCTTAAATTGTGTGAATGAACAAAGCAATATTATACATTCTGTTTCATATACGTTTATAAAATGGTTCAGTCACAGTCACAAAAGGTGATGTTAATTTCTATGAGGTATATGATGTTAGTTTAATTAAAGGTTTAATAGCTTAATGTTAGACTGGGAATCATTTTGTAGCTATATATTTTTATATTTTAATACATAATTATTACATTATATATATATAATTATATTATATTATATTATATTATATTGAATGTTTTGTTATTGTGAAGCTGCTGATTAATTGTGTTGTTTTATGGTTTTATGGGCAATTAATGACACCACACAGACACACTAAAGACTGCACTATGACATCAGACAGTTTAGTCAAATTTTATTAAAATCTAAATTGAACTTGTTTAAATTTCAAAATTTAACTTCTGAACTTAAATTTACAATTCAAATACCTTCCGATGGAATTATGAGCACAGCATTGTATTATTTTATACAGAAAAGTAACAACTGAGAAGTTTTTGCATCAAGATGACAAACATTTACATAGTTTTATTAGAGGTACACAAACAAAGAATACTTTTCTATGGACAACAAACCATAATGGCAAATACATCACTCAAGTAATTCAGCTCAAATGAACCCCTGGTGACTTTAATAATCGCATCTCTCACTTTTGAAGGTCCCCTCTTCTCTCACCGGTAAAGAGTCAAGGTCAGCCACACAATCTTCACGTGAACAACAGAGAGGTAAATAACCACATCTTGTACCCCCAACACACACACAAACACATATAATAACAATATGTAAAATTATATTAACATTTATTTATAACAGTATTACTCTACTGGGCAAAAGATGTTATATTTCAGATTTTCTAAATAATCCTCTCATAATATCATGCTTGCAGAATTTGCCCAGATTATGGTTATTGGCTGGTAACAGGGACCTTCAGTGCCCTGTGTGTTTACAACTAGCCAGCTATCCTGTAGAGACCAACTGTGGGCATCTTTTCTGTGGTATGTCAACCTACTGCAAAATACATCACACTGCAAACAAAAGCTGGTTTCATAATGTTGGTAAAGACATGCTGCTTTGCTTTAGATTAAGGTGAAAATTCAGCAGATTATTTTAGATGAATTGCTTTACACTATATGAGTACAGATGGTGGTGGGCGATCAATCTTAAACACTTACTGGGTCATGTGACTCATCCACAATGCTGTCTATTGAGTTTAATATTATACTGTTGTTATAGTTACAATAAGTGTGCCTGTCACCTGATGCAGATCACATGAATACATAATCAGAAAGAGTTTGTAAGTAGTTTTAAATTAATAGTAAGCTACAAGGGTAATTCATAAATAGTGCTTTTGTAACACTGGATTTGAATTGTTACACATTAGGCATTTAAAATAAACAAAAACTGTAAACAAAAAGCATAAAAAGTTGATAGTCTAAAAAATGTGGTTGGTTTAAACAGGAAGTAAATAATGCAATCCGATTTGATTTGTTGGATAATAGCCGTTCAAAATTACCCCTTATGTCTTTGAAACAGCAATAAAAATCTCTGGATAGACTATTGCAGTAATAAATACATAGATTTCTGTCTGCCAAGAAGACTTGGCACATAGCACTAGGTACAGACTGAAGGACAGACTATTATTCTGTAAACACGTAGCCCACGCTTAACTGTCTACTTTTTTCTCTATAGCACCATGTCTAATATCATACTGGAAACATGGCTCCTGGTTAGATGCCATCAGCTGTCCTATGTGCAGACAAAAGGTAGGAGATTATATTCGTATCTGATGCATGCCTGTTTTCATAACATCTATAAAATACAGAAAAAGTAAATATCTTTTTAATTTTTTTAAATCTCAGGTAAATAAGATGTGTCATCTCTTCATTGAGAACAGCGCCGACTGTAAGGAGAGAGAGATTTTGAGACATACTAGAGACTACAATAAGCGTTACTCTGGAGCTCCAAGACAGGTAAATACTGGCTCACTTTCTACATTGTATCCATGTGGTAGACACATTTACCCAAAGCAATTTATAATGCAGTCAAATTTTACAATGCAATTTATTTAGTATGTGCATTTTCTTGGAATCAAACCTGTAAACTCTCCATCAGCTCACAACACTCTCTTTTGTTGACCTGCTCATGCCTTTCCCAGTAACAGGCAGATTTAGTTACCATAATTCCTTCTCAGCACTATCATTTCAAGACTATCATTTCATTTGCTCTGGGCACATGACCACACCCCATTTTGTTACTTTACTTTGATGTCACAAGTTGTGAAAGCACAAGGCAGGAAGAGCCACAGATGTCATTGTAATGTGCTTTAATTGTTCACTCTCACACACACACACACAATATCACATTAATACCCGTGCTGCTAATAATTGACATGGTACAATATTACAATTATAACAGTTAGAATTATGTTCTATACATTTCCTTTCTAGTTTAAGGATTACCTGTATGATGCACCTCTCTTCCTGCTGTTGCTGATCCGCTGGTTGAGCAACATGGGCATCCTGGTGTGGCTGTTTCTCTTGAGGGTGGCTGTCTGTGGCTTTGGGGCTGCTATATCTCTGGCATCCCCGCTGGAGACCCTCCCTAGCCCTTTGGGCAGTGTGCTTGGAGTACTGGATGATTTTGTAGTGGTCTTCCTTCTTCTGATCTGCATTGTTAATATCAACCAGCAGATGGCGCTACAGCGGCCAAGAACTCAATCGGACACACAGGGTGTACTGACCGATATATTGTAGAGGACACTGATAACATACGAACCAGCATGTTGAAATTACATTAACGGACCTCGTTGGCAAAGGTTAACAGTATTATGATCTTGTGCACTTTGTTGTCAGTGAACAGATGTGTCTAAAATAGACATTTTATAATTTGTTTGAAAGATGATTGTATATATATTAAATGTAAACTTTTGTAAATATTCATGTTTCTAATAAATATTTATCATAACTTTGATATGAAATTCCATTTAGACAATCACCACACCACAAAGAATATAATCATGAATTTATTCAATGGATTAGTGTTTTTCAAAGGAATTTCAATCGCTTCTGGAATGTACATCTGAAATAAAAAAGCAGTTATTCTAAATCTGTAGAAATTGTGGCAAACTGGCGCAAACTTTAATCAAAACCTCGACAGTGCAATTTAAAAGCCCATTATGAAGTTTTTTTTTTAAACAGGCATTTTCAGCAGGACTCATGTTATTTCTACCAGAGTAGCTTAATACTACAAACCACAGCTGTATAACTTTAGTCTAAGATCTTCAGAAGTCAGTCCAAGATCATTCACAATACTATTTAATGAGTTCACTAGTTTAACTGTTTGGCAAGTCATCTATTACAAAACACTGAAAATATGTATTTATATGTATTATGCAAACTACATTATAACTGTAGAGTACTGTATTTCTCCCCTCCCTTCTCTATGGACTCTGACACCACACTGCTGCATTGCGGAACATACTAAGCCATGGCGAGGGATCCAGTGACGCCCTGAGATGGTGAGGGGCCCAGGCCCACTGCCAGCCCAGCACGGCCCGCTCAGGATGGGGCATCATGGCCAGGTGACGCCCATCTGCCGAGCAGATGCCTGCCACACCTTGTGCAGAACCATTTGGGTTCATGGGATAGATTTCAGTGGGGGTGCCTGAATCATCCACATACCGCAGAGGAGCTAAAGAGGCATTGATTAGTCTGTGCTGAGCCTCAGGTGAACGAAACTGCATGAGACCTGTGGAGCAGAAGTAAGGTGCATTTAAAAAAAATGTCACTTACATTTGTGTAAGTGTCCATTTGTGTAAAAGATTTTACAAGCAGATAAAGTTCCCAATAACATTATTATTATTTACAACATTAAGTTATTCATGCTTATTTGGGCATACAGTGGGGTAAAATCGTATGAAAGCATATTGAAAATATGAGATTCAAAAATTTTAAATAAATAAATGTTTAGTTTATGCCGTAGATTTTTTACATTTTTTGAATATATAATGTTGACTCCTTTAGTCCATTATCAGGTAAGATTTCCTTGCATTTATTAAAACATTTGGACAGGTTTTTTCCCCACTTAGATTGGTATGATGTTAATATATTTTGTAATGAAAAAATAATTTATAATAAATTATAATAATAAAATATTTATATTAATATTATTTAATACAATATTAACATTAAAATATTACTAAATAAAAAATAATATAATAATAATTAAATTAAATATTAAATAAAAAATGATGTAAGCCAGTGCTAAACAGAAGCATTTACACTATTGGGATCAGAACCCGTACTTATTGTTTTACTGTAAATGTAGTGTTATGTTGGAGGGAGTTCTAACCTTCCCCATGAGCGACCCACACTCCCAGAGCAGAGCCCTCCATTCCCTTCAGCATGATGGCTGGAGAGGGCAGGATGCTCACACTCACAAACCTCGACTCAAACCGCCCCGACTTGTTGTGGGTCAGAGTAACATCAGATTCTGAGGTGGAGAAGAAATTACATTAAATAAAAAGATGCTTTCGTTTCATATGCTCAATATTTATACAGTAGGAAGGAGACCACTTCACCTTCATTCTCTCCTCCTCCCACCCAACCCAGCAAGGCCAGAAGCTGACATCCGTTACACACTCCCAGGCTCAGTGTATCATCACGGTTACGGAAACGCTCAAACTCCTCTCGAGCCCTGGGGTTAAAGGTCACGGTTGCAGCCCACCCTGATTATGGTGAAAAAGTCAATGATGATAAGGTGCTAACTAATTTTAGTATTCGCAGTGGGAAGTCTAGTTATAAAACAATCTATGAACTAGGTCACACAAAGGTTATCTAAACATGTATTGGTGGAGATGTCTAAATGCTTATCATCATATGCAAGTACAGCCTACACACAGTCCAGCACAGATATCACTGAGTGCTGCAACATGCAATAGTGTGATTTTCACCTTTAGCCGATCCCAGCACATCTGCGTAGCTAAAGCCGCCCACGAACACCACAGCTCGGAAAGGGTCAAGGGTCATGGTGCCAGAACACAGATCCTGCATTGTGACATCCCACACCTACAGACCATAACAAGCAAAAAGGTCAAAAATCCCTCAAAACAGTTAAACTCAACCTTGCTAACAGTCAGAAATAACATGCAAACAAGCAGCATTTGTGGTATTTGTGAACATACAGTGCCTCACATAAGTATTGGGACAGTAAAGAAAAAAATGCTGTTTGCTGTGGAGTCACAAAATCGTTTATGATTAAATATGAATACGAGACAGAAGTACAAAATGTCATTTTATTATTTGGCTGTTTCAACACATAAATGTTTTGTTTCATCTCTCTATCTAACGTGAGTATGCGGACAAATACTCTTTTATTTGGACAAATACTCTTATATCTCTTATTGATCAGCTGTGTCCTGTTGCATTCATTGTTCACACATTAAAAGCAGATAATGTGTAGTATCAATTCTGTCCATTGCTTCTGCAGTCTTGCACTTGGTGACAAGACACATAAGCCAAGATAAAAATAAGGGAGCTGACTGAAAAAAAAGCAGTAAAAAATGACCAAAAATGTGACTTTCTGTACATTTGCCTCATTCACTTTTTTCATCATAAAAGATTTCTTGACTTCACAATAAATAAAGCAATTTCTTTACAGTCCCAATACTCGAAAATGGAGGGCACTGTATATCTTCCAGGGAACTGAATTATAGCCCGTATATCCTTTTGTTAATTTGCGAAGTCATTTACCTCAAATCCAGCCATGAACAGAGCAGCAGACATTTCTCTGTCTCCATTACTACCTTCCTCTCTTACTACAGCAACCCGAGGTTTTCCTGAAACGAAACCATAATCCAAACATACAGGTCAGGAATATAAACGGAGCAGAAGTAAGATACAAATCAATTAACCAATGTGAATCTCACCAGACTCTTTAATAATGGGTGTTTGGGAGGGGTCAAAGGTGAGTTTAATGTAAGGCTGTGTGCGTGAAACAAGCCCTTCTTCTTCCTCTTGGACACAAAGGGGATTAGCCTGCAGTCTCTCCAGCTGAAAGCTTGTGCTTTCCCATAATGCTCTAAGTGCTGGTAAACGCTCATTCAGCACTTCCTGTCCACGCAGACTCACTCTGACCTAAGAGATGGTACAGTGAAACTTACTAGCAATACTAGATAGAATCAAACAGTAAAATTAAGACACTGCACTAGAGGATTACAGAAGACGACAACAGAGGAGATGTGATACAGTGATTTTACTATAACTTTTGGTAAAATCTCTGTAATGCACAAATGTACAGAAGTGGCTTATTT
>JAZGTJ010011082.1:0-17336 GCA_036877575.1 Botia almorhae
AGGCTGCTTAGAAACAGGGAAAAGAGGCCTATTTGCTCAGATGGGGTTTATGAGTTTATCTAAGTCTCCCGTCTTGGGTATCTCTTCTCTGGCCTGCTGTGGGAAAAACTCGGAACAAATATGTCCTTCACTTCAGAGTTTGAGATAATGCTGATCACTGGAGGTGGAAGACGAGCGAGTGTTGATCTGACCTGGGAGGGATGTGGGTGGTGGGATCAGGGGGGATAGAGGACCAGATCCAGAGGCTTGGGTGAACATGACATACGGCAGATAAAGACTCTCCAGTGGGTTAACACCCGGGCTTGTACCATGGATTGCCCCTGAGAAGCCCTCTTTAAGGTCCTGGCATCCATCCCGATAACATGACCAAAAGTGGTTCATGTTTTGAACATAGAAAGAGGTGCTTGCAGACTTGCTATTCAAAGAAGATATACTCTGGTCT
Organism: Botia almorhae; assembly: GCA_036877575.1. Classification (NCBI taxonomy): domain Eukaryota; kingdom Metazoa; phylum Chordata; class Actinopteri; order Cypriniformes; family Botiidae; genus Botia; species Botia almorhae. Next base: position 443 of record JAZGTJ010011082.1, read on the forward strand.
AAATTCCATCCCTATAAAGCTTTGATAACCAAGTGTGCAGGTGTTAGGAAAGTCCTCCAGAATTAATACCTCTGATGCTGGATCTATAGAGGATATGCACAATATCAAACAAGGGCAGTCCAAACAGTAGCTTCATATCATATTCAAAATAACAGGGATGTAATACCTGCTGACAGTACATTAAGCTCTGAATACTCCACTCAGACAGCTGGCGCACATGGAACAAGTTATCCCGTGTGGTTTCAGATGATGGCATGAAGGATTAAAAAAGATCAGAACGTGACCTCTTGATCAGCCGTAATCTATCAAACTTCTGCTCATTTTCTTTGTTATACTGTAATGTCAAGAAATATGAACTGCACATCAGATGAATGGAGGTTTATGAATTCTCTGTTTAAATGTACTCTTGAATAACAGAGTTATTTGAATTAAAAGAACATGCACTCACACAGAACTTTGGATTTGCAACACATACAAAATGATGTCTATATGCATAACTTTCTGTCTATCAGAGTAAAATTTATGAGTGGTAGTATGTGAAAATTAGTAGTAAGTGATGTTGATGTTTTTTTCAAAAGAAGGCTGCCGTTAGCACGTTTGCCTGGCTTTACATAAGTAATAAATAGATCAATCACTCACAGTCTAAAGTAACCAGCACCAGCACACATTGCTTCACTACTTAAGACTGACCCCCACCCATCGTGGAATGTTTCTGTGCATGCGCACACGCACCTATTTTTCCACACTCTCATGGCCATGTGAAACACACATTAAATCAATAGAAACATTGTACATTTTAATTGAAACAGAATTTTTTTATACCTTTTTTTAAATGTAATATTTAATTCATCAGATGTTTTCACAACCCATTTTGTAATTTTTAGGTGTTAGTAATCAAATGACATAAATACTACTCTAACAGTCAGCACACATACAGTGGACTGGAAAATGAAAATGGTCCAGTGGCCTCAGACAACGTGAGGGACGATGCCACATCCATATTTAGACCCCAAGTGACTCCTAACACACAGCTGTTATAAAACACAAATTTGTCTGATAATCCTGCAAAGCCCGGCATGGATAGGTCTAAGCATCGCTGGTCTTGCTTGTGCTCATAAAATAAATACCAGTGAGAGTGTGATGGCAGTCTATAGTGAACTGCAGTTATATTTAGGTAAGGACATGAAAGAGACTGATCCTTTAACAAAATAACAGGCAGAGGCGCTAATCTCCAGCGCAGGAGTCAATATTCTTGATGCCTGGTGATGTATGAACGAGAGGCAACAGGACAAGTTCCTGCCACACTTTATTTTTCAAATGGAGACGGTTGTCGTGTTGTCAGGTGGATCTGTCACTCACTTTAAGCCTTTGATAGGATGTCAATCTGTTTTATGTTTTAAGCTAGTGCGTGTCGTGTGAAGCCACTCTGTGTTCTTGATCTTTTAAAGCTGTTTTGTACCACATGCTTTTACAAAACTTATCTGGTTTTAGCTATGGCTTTAGATGAAGGTTTTGAGCACAATAAAATACAATTGGTAAAAAATGTGTCAAAAATGTTGACAAAATAATATCACTTTCATTATACATACGTATTGCTTATTAAACTACAACATGACTGGCAAAATTGGCAATCTGCTCAAACCAAAGTATTAAAGTTATTTACAATTTGATATTATGGTTGCTTATATGTGACGTGTGTGTGTGTGTGTGKKGKGGGGGGGGGTAATAGATCATTAATGTGTGCATGTACAGAATGAGATGAGTGTGCTGAGAAATAACATAAGTAAGCAGTCACGTGTAGGTTCTTTATGTTGATGGATACACACTGGGCCATGGAATGGTCAGATATGTTCACACAATGGATCTTAAACTGTAATGGATGGTGCTTGGGAGAGCATGGAACTGGAATAGACTCCTTCACTCCCTACACAGCAGGAAGAGGTGATCTGTACATCTAAGTCAAACCCTCTATCTACACAGTGATGGTCCACTGTTGCCCTACCATATGACAGTAACACACAGCATGGTGCAACTTAGACCTGCTTATGGGAAAACATTGTGATTGCAGCCTGTTTTGTTACTATAGTGACAAGCCCTAGCTTGTCACTTATTGTTCATTATTGTTACAGATAAGTTTATTTCATTGACAAGGTTAAATGGTGTAGTGATTATACGTCTTGTAATAGTCATGTATGTTTGTGTAAAGCCAGTAAGGACCCGAAGTGGGGCCTGGTGTTAGTGAGACATAGTGAATTAGAGTTAGAATAGCTGGACTTCATGGGATAGCTCAAATTAAAACCAGATGCAGGCAGAATCGAATACCTGTGTAGGAGAGAAATATAATTCAAAAAGTGACTCAACAGATCTCTGCTGAGAGAGACAAAGAAAAAGAATTATATGAGTAAGAAAAACCTTTAAAAGACCTTAAAAAAATCATGTAGAGGTAGTTTACTCAAAAATCTGTTATTTTATATTATAAAACAACATATATATTAAAAAAATAAAATTCAAATTAAATATATTAAAAAATCTGTGAGCTGCCATAATTCTGATCTATTGCAAAAAATTTCAAAAATTACTGCCCGTTATTTCCTCGTCCCAAATTCATGTCCAATATATTTAATAATTTTTCACACTGATAAATGATTGCATAAAATACTTTCATAGAATGCCTAATTTCTAAGATCAATGTAAACAGTGAGGATGCTGAGGTGCGCTTTTGCCCCTTGTTAAGTGAAGTGTGAACAGAAAGATTATCATCTCCAAACTTTGTGTCAGTAGTGGTTTAATGTGTGTGTATATGTGTGGGGGAAAGATAAGTGATGGGGTTATGTGAGTAAGAGGTAAGGGGAATGTACAGACTCTGTTCATACACTAACAAAAGAGCCATCAATATCCATGAATCTAGCTGGAGTTGACACACCAGAAGTGGATGGTATTTTAAAAGGGGCATCGATAATACATGAAGCAGTTCTGCCTCTGTACCTGATAGTGAAGAATAAATATAACCCCCTTTTTTCTCTTCCTCCTTTCATTAGGCGAATGGTTATTCTCACAGAACTGCTAGCAAGAAAATATATCAAGTGTGGCTCCCTTGAGTCCACGTGATTATATCATTAGTTATATATGAGAGTTTACAAAGTAGTTTTAGGAGTACACAGACGTTCAGTAAAGTGAATTCAAATGTATTATTGTACAATATACAGTATGTGTGTGTGGCTTTGCACTATGTATACTGTAAACCCAGAGTCTGTGTTTTATACTCATCCCAAAGCATAAAATACACACAGCATAATAAACATGTCAGCCGCTGCACTCAAACTGAAATGTGTGCTCATTTGTTTCACATATTCATAACAATAACAATTAAAAACATTTATATCATTTTGAGAGGTATTTACACTGCCCATGTATATTTCAGTGTCATTTGTAAGTGGAGAGTAGTAATATTGTGTAATCATTCAACACAAATCAAACTTTATATTTTCCAGAATGGAGCACAAGCGTACAGAACAGTTTGGGTTTATGAAGTGAAAATTAAACATTCTCTATAAACTATAATGTTATATAAAGATTTCTATAAACATATTACAGGTGCCATATATTTAGTTTCCACTTTAATTTCGAAATGAAAGCCATACATTTTAAGCTATACATTCAAGCTATACATTTTAAGAGTATATGCATTCCCTGGGGATTGAACCCTTGACCTTGGTGTTGCTATCATCATGGTCTATCAGTTATTTACTTTATGTATTTACTCTGAAGACACAATACTGATTAAAGATGCCTATTGCACATTTAATTCCAACCAACTTTTCTTGTCTATAAATATGAGAAACTGCAATCTACAGTTTAAGATTTACACAAGGTCATGGCACTTTCCATTACCCTCTTTGTGAACAATAACACACATCATGCATAAGGTTTAACCTCAACTCATTGGTCCTGGTTGAAATGGCAGTACTAAGCCCACCAAACACACAGCGGCACAACGAGAGGGACTGCCAGCAAATTCCCGGCCTTAATTCTGTCAACCTTTAGCGTGACCCATCTCACCGCCTGGGGTCTTTATTGCACCCAATCACTCACAGTGCCTGCAGGCTTACAGTCGCCAGCACAAGTGTGTGTGTGTGTGTGTGTATGTTTCCATGTATAGTCCTGACTAATACAGTGCATGCATGAGACTCAACAGTCAAAGCATTTCACTTGAGCGTGTATGTGCACACGGGCTCTGCAGCCGCGCAGCTCATCAGTCACAGATGCAGACAGCCATGCAATGCGGTTGCCAGGTGCATCACTGGTGAAAACTTGGCACTGGAACACAAGGCAATTTTATCCACTCATCAGCTTTCACAATGCCCGGATTTTCATGCCACTCTCCTTATACCAGCCTGTGCCAATTAGAAGATCTATGCTGGATGAGAAACAATGAATCCAGAGGGTATAAAAATCAGTGTCAGAAATTAACATTTTTATTAAGGGGCAACGCTTTTCTCATTGAAATTAATTAAAGGGCAGTTATTGTCTTTGGTTGATGGCTATTTTATTTGATAAAAGACTGATGTAAATAGATATACAACAATAAACATTCCTATAGAATTCACTACAAAAATGTCTAAAAATTGTTAAATTATATAGTTCTCTACTATGTATCTCCATGTTTTACATAGTTTTTTCACTCTGAAATCAACAGAAAATACAAATATCTGACAGCTTCCTCCGACAGCTCGCATTTTACAAATCTAGGACTCATTTTGGTCACTTTATGCATTTTTTTTTCATAAGCCCTGGTTAGTTTTTGACCCTGCTGGGCAGGTTGATTTCTGAGTAGGTTTAAAAGTATACAGAGAAGCCTAATATATGACCATTCTCGACAGCGCTCCCACAAACACACTGAAATGACTGATCAAGTGCCAGTCAGAAAGTTAAACAGATGGGATGTGTGTGCATGATGGTGTGTACATATGTCTGGAATATTAAAAGCGAAGTGGGAGAGATGACACGTCGAGATTAAATGAATATATGCAGTATGGAAATACTCCATCTCCTGTGTGTAATATAAGGGCAGGGACGGGCTGGGTGGAAGCTCCACGAGAGCAACATCTAACCACACATTCTCACACACTCACTGTTTGAATCATAAAACACAATGCCTTTTTCTCTAATCTCTGCGTTTCTCCTCCTAAAAAAAAAAACATTGAGGTTTAAATGGAGGTTTACTGAGGCTCTAATATCAACAGTGAGTACTAGTGTTTTTAAGTTTGGTTAAAAAAATTTATAAAATAAGATTATAAATGGATATTTATCCTGTTTTTTCATTAGTAATTCCACCTCTGGCCAGACAACTTTCTTCAGCTCCTAGACCTATTCTACCCTGTATGTCTGAAAGGAGCTTACCTCACTCTCAGGAAGTTGCCACTGAGTTACTAAAAGAGTTTCCTGTTGCTTTGAGATTTAATCTTCCCTAACACACAAACACACAGGGCTTCCGATTTCCACCTCCTGGGTAGCTGAGACAACCAAGAGTGTGTATTACACGTCCAGCTAGAGGGCAGTTTTATTAGTCTTGCTCAGTTGGATGTCTGCCTTTTGTACTCAAGGGTCACCTGCCACAGGAAACACAGATGTCCACTACAGTCCTAATCCACTCACTAGTCGCTCCCCGTAGACCCACAAGTCACCCGACTTCCACATCAGACAGAGTCAAGGGGGCCGGCTTCTAGCATGATCACTCTAATTGGCTTCTTTAGGACCACCAATGGAAACATCCATTGGCTAGCAATGTCACGGGCCAGGAGGAGCTTGTGAATTTGAGGGTGAAAGACAGGCTTATAGGATGAAAAATGGCCTAAGAGCTGAAGACTGAGAACAACGATGAGCTTTGCAGCTGATTGAGTATACAGAGAGATTCTGAGCATCACACTGAGAGAATTAGGATTGGTCTGTGGCCTTTGGGAGCTGCATTTGTATTTGTACTGATATTGTCTGACGTCATTATAATCTGTGAGTTTTTCATGGAATTGGGTTAAGGGAGTTTAGAGTTGGCACCCCATTTGCCCTGATGATCTGAGCAAAACCTGGTATCATAAACTCCAGTTTTCTATTATTGCAAATTCTCTAATAAATGTTTTAAAGGGGCAGAGCTCTGTTTTATTTTGTATTTTTAACCGTATTAAATTCAACAGGTTGGTACAGGAATCGACAAAGTTTAAAATGTGTATCAGGAAATATTACATGAGGGCTGTTGGTAATGTCAATGTAATGACTTCACTTATGTAAGTTTACAAATTTGGAAGACTTTTTGGGTCTTGGCAGACTAAACAGAAAATTCTGTAAGTGGTACCAATGAGGCGCTAAAGTTGTAGAGATGTTGAATGGAGGAATGTCTGTACCGCTGCTCTTTTTCTTGCTCTCTTACCGATAAGAGGGGTCACATTCCAAGCTTGACCCCACCTAAGACTGTCCAGCAATGGAACACACACACACTTACCACCAACACACTAATCATGTAGAGTCAGATACAAGCAGCACAGTTCAGAGTTTCCTTTGTTCCTTAATTCACACTGACAGGAACCAGAAACAGAATTGTCCATACATTCATTTTGTAATAATTTAGTTTAAAAGATTGCTCATACATACAGAGCACCATATACAGGTCATTAAACACTTTTTTTTAGCTAAAACTATAATAGAGATTATAATAATGAGATTGCAAAAACGGACAGAAATGTTTTCTAAATGTTTAAAGTTCAAATAAACTGCAAAGAAATGATTGTGGTCATCTGTAGATCTTTCTTACAAGGTTTGTCTGTGGTTTTGCTGTGGATTTCAGACGTGTTGTGTTTGGCTTCGACATGTGTGGACAGTCATTGATAAGGCTACAGATGTACTGTTTCACCTCGACTAACTGGACAGGGTCTAAACTGTTAGGCAGTTGACCGATGACATTGTTATCACTGCACGACAAGCTTTCTGTCAAGTCCTAGTGTGGTTAAATGAATGAGACAGATTCCAGGTTTGTTTTTCCAAATATGCCATCAGCATGAATTACCTGACACCAAACACACAAATACATCCGCAAATACACCCACATGCAACCATTCAACACTTTCTTACATTCATCCTCCTATACACACACACACACACACACACACACACACATATATATACATAATTGTATATACATGTTATACTGTATATATAATGATTGTCTCACTTAAAGCCATTATGGTCATTGGATATAAATTACAGAGGTGTGCATGTCTTTTGCAAACTGTATGAATCATGCCAGCTATCTGTTCTGGCTGCTAACATACCACATGGAGCCCTTTGGGTCGTTTATCTGTCTGTTTCAATGAAGTCATCCCAGTAACTCTTACTATCAAGTGCTCCATTTCTGTCCATTCTACCTAGTCTCCTCCTGCCCTACTGACTGTGTGGCGTTATGAGTCTGATACTTAGTCTTACTGACCACAAAACATAAATTCACACCTTTAGTCCAAAAATGGTTATAAAATGTAAAAAGGTGATTTTTTTTTTTATATTATTGTTGATCTTTTACGCATTTCATATGACTGTCAGAGTGTCAAATATCGTGTGGCCATGTCATAGCTAGCCTTACCATTCCTTGCCAAACTAACCATTTATCTCATTTATATTTTAAAAACCTTTCTGTCATGCAGTCTGCATGAATCAAAGTGATGCTTACTGCAGTGCATTGTGTCAAACAAGCCACCATTGACCTAGCAGGGCCTGACTGTAAATGGTGGGGGAAAGATAAGATTAGGAAGAGTAAATCTAAACTTCACACTAGACAAAGTGTGTCTCAGGCAGCAAGTGTAGTAGGTGCTTAACATGGTTTTGTACATAATACTGTACAACCAGCGTTTGTTGGCATGTTTCGGATTGGCAGTATAATGTTCAGGGAGACGTGTGGAGTGTGGCTGGAGTATTGTGAGTGTATGTGTCAGACAGGTAGTGATAGTCTAACACAGTGTTTGTTTTTGTTTGCCAGTAAAGCTCAAGTAGCCATATCGACACCAAAGCAGACGCCAAAAGAGTACAACTGTGTTCTTTATGAACAACAAGAATAAAATTGACATGATTTACATTCACATAAGGCAAGTAAAAAGGCAGCTTGGTTACAAATGAAAGATTGCATGTTACATATAATTACAAGTCCTAGATGTTGGGGGAACTGTTTGCAGACTTGCATTAGCAACAGTGCTAATATATATTTGAGAAATATGTTTGTGTTGTGTTTAATTTATTGGGAAAATATGCTCATAACAGTATGTTCTAACATGAATTAAAAAATATAGTTCTTGAAATTAAAACCAATGGGCCACAATATGAGACAATATGAGGATTCTTCCTTCAGTTAAAAGATGCTTTAGCTATCTGCTACATGACGATGAAGAAACTGTTTTGAGACTCTGGTCATAGACAGCCATCAAGTTATTTTCGTCATAACAAGCACCACATTATGTTTTGACAACAATATGTTAAGCTGGTCTGTCAGCTAGAGCCATACAGCTAAAAAACACTGGTCTTAGGTCAGTCCCTAGTGGTCAGGTATGCACTTTACACTGACTACTAGTGCAACTAATATAACACAATATACACATAAGCAAAGACAAAATACCACGTAATTAAGTCTTACATTTACAAAAAACTAATTGTAAGTTTTAGATGATAAAGAAAACACATTTGAGTTGTTTTAACATTTTTGAAAGAAATGTTTAAGAAGGAATTAACGATTTAGAAGAAATGTACAGTACTCATTTTAAAATTATGTTCTTATTTTTACATTTTTAAAATAACCAAAGTACATCACATGATAAAGCAGAAGACACAGTCTTAAAATGATTCTTTAAATCTCAGATAATTCTTCACTTTAGGGCTCCCTCTGGTGGTCAGTATTTGTAGGAACGTTTCTGTATACAAATATCTACAAAGAGTTCAATACGAACTAATAGAAACACTTTAAGCCCTTAAAATATGATCACATTAAGACAATGAAAGCAACAAGGCAAGGTAAACAAATTTCTCAACATCTTAAAATAACAAATAAATCAACGAACTTCTACATTGAAATAGATTGTTTACACAGAAGTTATTAATGAAAATGGTTTGTTTAATTTCTGTATAGAGCATCTGGGCTGAGTGACAGGCCTGTTACGACACAACTTTTTCCGTACCCACCTCACTGCGATGAAAAAAAACACGCTGCTCATGTTTATTTAAACAAAACTCGAGCACTTGGTGATGTTTGCTTAAGGCAAAAAAGTGAAGGGAAAAAGGTAAATATCTATCGTCCCATTTTTCTATTCCCTTTCATAGTGCTTCACTCCTCCCAGTAGTAATGTGTGCCAAAGAGTCTTGGTAAATATCCCATCTGAGCATTCTTGTACCAATAGCTTGTGTCTGTCTATTCATTTCCTTCTCCCTGTGGTTTTCAGCATGTGGTCCCCATGCAGTTGACGGTCAATTTCTCCTACAAATGACAGATGTAAGCATAAAGGCCGCACAAAGCCATTCACAAACTCCTGACAGGATAATTTATACAGTATAAGCAAGCAAAGATATCAAAGGTTTACTGCAAAAAAAAAAAATCGTCATTCGCAGGGTGTGGCTCGCTCATTCACCATTCGCTCGGACTGAACCAACCAGCTTCATGGCAACTGGGATGGTGGGCAAATATGCTGAACACCATTTTGGTATTCTGTGATACATCAAGAACACAGGTGTTTCTGAGCCAAATTCATGAATTTGCAGTCGTATATTAAATGCAGAATAGAGACCGTGTGCCTGCCATATGGCTACACATAGTGGATTTTGAATAGTGGATGGGAGATAAAGGAAGGACAGAGCAATATTGTGGTATTGACTTGTTGATTTCAGAAAAGCCAGTAAGCTGTCTTCATCTCATCAATAAAATAAACGGGCTTGTTAAAGCTTTGATCACGTTTAAAAAAAAGATATAAAAAAATTATAAAAAACAATAACCATCCACACTGTTGAAAGAAACAGAACTGGCCATAGAAACTGGTCATATTTTAAAGCCAAAATCCAGGCGTATTCCAGACAAGCACTTATTTATTTATTTGCTGAGTTATGGCATGTCTTGGGCCCATCAATCATTATGTGCTGTGCACTCACTAACAGAACACAAGAGAGTTATGCAGACCTGGTATGTAGACTTGGGCCCTCTATTCAGTCACAACCAGTGATGTAAATCTGTTATACAGAAAAAAGAAAGTAAAGAGAAAAGGGAGAATAAAGAATATAGCCTCAGGTGGGATGTTCCTTATAAAGAGGAGCCAAAAGTTCAGGGATGTAATATTTCAATATTTAACACCATATAAAAATATTTATGACATGTTTTATAACCACAGAGGTTTTGTAGATGTAAATCTGTTATGGTCTTTTGACTCATTACTATTTTGGGTGGTATTTAAAAAAAAAAATTATTATGTAAATAATTGGCAACTTTTTGTTAATATTCTATAGTGTTATTGTTATGCATGTAGTTGGATGATACGCTTGTCTACGTGGAATATTTGTACTTAAAGAATTCATTTTCACACCACATGGTCATTTAAAATGAAACAGAGAAAAACGGGTAATTAAAAATGGTAAAAAAAATAAAATTAAGTAGCAAAATTGGCAAATAGTAACAGCATTTTAACGGATAGTTCACCCCAAAACGAAACTTCTTCCATCATTTGCTTATGTCATTCCAAACCTGTATGACTTTTTTTGCAGATATTTTGAAGTACGTTGGTAACCAAACAACAGTGGCACACAATGGCTTCCATTGTATGGACACGAAATCAATGAGACATTTTTCAAAATATCTTTCCTCGTGTTCCACAGAACAAAAAGTCGTTTTTCTTTTTCACGTCAGGGTGGGTAAAAATATACATTATATATTTATATAAATATATAATGTAAAAGGTCAATGGACATGAACTACAGTTAATCACGTGCCTTCTATAATTCTCTTAAATATTCATTAGGTTGCATGAGTTTTAACTTGACGAAAACTTATTTAGCTGGATGTTAATTAAAGGAAATATGAATTACAAATAATTACAGATTCCTTTCGCTTGACGATGCGCTTCTCTTACACATCTCTTCATATGTAAGTATCTGCCGTGGATGGCAAAGCCCTCCTGCTTGTTTTTTAACGATTAACTGTTCATCAGAATTACCAGCTCAAATCCAGCAGTTTCACTTCCCGCATTAAAGGGGATGAATATTGATCTGCTAAAGAGGATTTATTTATTTTCATGCTCTATCCAAAGATCAACTGCTACCAGCTTACGGGGGATCTGCGCGGCTCTTGCGCGGTAAAGCTACTGCACACATGACTTTGGACTTGACATTTGGGTGCTGGAAGGAAACCAAACAGTAAATTCACTGCAATAATCCCAGATAAATGGACTGATCACTGCAGAAGCTTAGATAGTTAAGTGGCCTACACTTAAGTCCAGAGACGACGAGAAAAGACTGTGGAAGATGGAGAGGAAACGCGTCGGGTGCGGAAAGCTGCGCGCGCAGAGACAACGACGGACGTTCTGCTTCAATAATGAATTAACTCAGATTCACTCAGTGCATTTACTGGCACCTATCACCTGTTGGGATATTACAATAGTTGACCAATATTTCTCCTTACTACTAAGTGCCATTTCACCGGCATGTTATTCACGGCATAGCTAATAATTATAAAAATCAATTCAGTCCATCATAAACAGACTGTGTTTCCCCGATTTAGAAAACTTGTTTCGTTTTTGCTTGTTTCTTTCCACTGATTTCCGTCTCTCTTTCCTTATATTGTTTTTTGTCTATCTTGTCCTTGTATTCCACAATTTATACAGTTGCACAATTTATCATACTCGCGGCCCATCGCAACCATTTGCCTGGTCACATATTAAATGTCTCAATTACGCAGTTCTTCACTTGAGACTTGTGTTTATTTCAGCAATTATCACGAGTGCACTACAAGCCGGATGTTTCGCCTCGGAATTAAAGCTGTAGGTTAAAATATGATGATTTGTCCAGCAGAGGGCACATTACGCCTTCTGAATGAATCTCGCGCCGTTATGTTGGGTTTATTCAGCTCCGTATCAGAGTTAATCAAACATCAGCCTGTCTGACTGTATGTAACTACACAGCGTGATTCCAAGCGATCAGAAAAATTGACCATAATATTGTATAATAATAACTGTGATATTACGCTGAGTAAACGGACAGTTAATCTCATTTTATTCACTTGGTCCAAGATGTAAAAATTTAAATAATTGTTTCCGCGTATAATTTATACGGGTTTAAAGTGTTCTTGCACTTTTTAAAACCCTCTCATGATTCATAGAACATTTGTAAATATATATATTTTTAAAAATATTTCTTAAATATATTAATGTTTGTTTTAATAATAAAATTAATAATTGCATGTGATAAAAATAAACAAATACAAGCTCGACCTTTAAAGTTTTAATTTATCTTTTAAATTACATATACAAAAACTTTAATTTTCCTGATATTCATGGTTACACAAATCAAAAAAAGATTAAATATTTTAATAAAGAGTTATTGTTTTAATATTTAAAATTTTATGCATACATTTTAATATTTTTTTTACCTTATTATGCAATAGTTTAAATACCAAACCATTTTTTTCTGGTTCAAATAAATGAACAAAAATGGAAGCTTAGTTTTAGTTATGGACCACTCCATAAATTTTACAGCATAAAATATAATAATTCACATTACATTAAGTAGATTAGATTAAATTAGATTTCTGGGAAGATGGGCACTATTTTAAAAACTGAATTATTATCTTAATTTAGTGTTCTACAATAAATAGTAATAGTGTGTGTGCCACTGCATTCTGACTGAAATCCAGAAAATCAAAAAAAAAAGTTGAAAGCCAAAAAAGTTTCAGATCAAGATGACCTAGAAAAGACTTATTACTCCTTTTGGCATCCTCATGGAAAAGCCTGAGCTACCAAATTTGCCAAATAAATTAAACAGGAGGCACCAGACTGGTGCATAACTGTCAGCACTGCAAATTACAACAGAACTGCAAATAACATTTTCAGAATCAATTAACATAAGCATCTGAAAGAGAGTCGGGTCGAATGTTTACAACTGGCTATGAGGAAGACTGTGGTCTTGCTGTCTAGGAAAACAAACCCAAAAATGAAGTAACATTCCAAACCTTTAAACAATGAATGCCTTAAATCTCACACACCCTAAAGCCGGGCTTGCCAAGTGTCTGCAGGTCCATTAGGAGTAATTACAGACAATCAGACAGGTAAGCTGTGGACAATATCAGATTAAGGGGGGGCCTAAAGCCGCCAACACACAAATACAAAGATTATGGAAGATGATGTCTGAACAACATTTGTATCTTATTAAGCTCATTTGCTCTTTTTTAATGCCCATACGGTCAGTAAATCTTACAATAATTTCCACCTGAATTACAGTAGATATATTTATTGTGTAAATGTAAATACTTCTCGATGTACTTCTGATCCAGTGTGAGCCCTGCACAATAACCACAGCTTCTATATTCCGTGGACCCACATATAAGCCAGGGATTCACCAAAACAACTTAAGCATGTGCTTTTTGAATCCTTTGGCAGACAGACACTTAAAAGAAGGAAGTAATATTTTTTACTAAAAGCCAAGCACAATGCCAAGCTTGCCACACAATGTGTTAGGTGAAATAAATTACCTCACGGACTATTTGAAATCACTCACTCATGACTGACATCTGCCCCGGCCTAATACCGGCTATAGAACAGAGCTATACAGAGTGTTTGAGTGTGACAGTAGAACTGAGCAATTCACAGGTATATGAGCTAAAGGTTGCTATAATGCAGCTTAAAGTGACCTAGACTAATCCACACCAATCCACCTCAATATGTACAGCCCAGTGTCCTTTGCTAGCACCATTCATTTGATTTTCAGGCTGAGTGGTGAATGAGACACAGTGCTGTTAAATCGGTTCGACATGACATGGAATGTTCCAATAAAATATTTGGTTTCTAAAGAACATATTAGTAGAAGAGAGCTTTGATATAAATGATGCCTTATTACTACCTCAAACACACCCAACTGAATTTGTTGTTTATTTGCTTGCTTACATTTTAAAAAGCAAATTAAAAAAATCTGTCATTATAGTATCATTTTGATTTATCTTACATAACCAGTTTTCGTAACCACCAGTCTATAAAGTTTGGTTAAATGGAAGCCTTGCTTCTTTCCCCAAGTACAGAACAGATCTGCAACCATGCATGTTATGTCAGCTTCCCACAGCAGGGAAAAATACAACCTTCACTAGGAGACAGTCTAAATAACGGCTGATGAAAGATTAATGAAAAGGTTTTACTCCTGATGTGAAGGGTAGATCTGCTCACACAGCAAAAAAACAGTATGATGTCAGGGAAGCTACAAAGTTTTCTCACTGTGAAAATCACCCATGCACACACATAATATATATAAACAGCGTAACTAAAAAACACAAACAAAACAACATCTATATATATATATATATAGGAAAAAAGAGAGAAGTAATTAGAGTAAAATCAAATTACATGAATTAGCGAAGGCTATACATTAAACACTTTAGGATATCTTGATTTATGCTCGTCAGGTTTGAACAAGCGATTTTAAACTTTGTGCTTAAAACTAAATAATTAAAAAAATTATATATACATTTGTTCTAAAGCCTATTTAGAATCGTCCAAACACTTGGTTGTCATTCTCTAGTAATATTTCAGTTTCTAAGTAATTGTTTGAGATAATAATTACAGTGAAGACCAGTGTGTTTAGAGACAGGGTGACGCCCAAACCTGCCTTGTACACGCCTCAGTCGCGTAATGAGAGAAGAAAAATGTGTCTGTATTAGTGTGTGTACGTATGTGGAGTTTGGCAAGCTGATTGGGAAGGCATTTGAAACAATAGGCCTCCCTGGTGCTTTAAGAGTATATCCGTGGATTTGAAGGCTCAGGAGTCTTTAAAGTTGTACGCCAAAGCCATAAAGCTCACCACACCCAAGAGAGAGGAACTACCCTGCTGTCTTTTCTCTTTTTACATGCATGCGCACATTCACATGCACACATTTGTGTGTATTCCGACATTATTGTTTGTTATTGGTCATATTTTATCCTGTGAGCTGTTAAATCTGTTGACCTGTGATTGCAGATGGTTTTAACTTTTTTTAATAATGCACTTGATTAATCTCAATGTAAGACAGCATGGCAGAACAAAGGAGATTACCCAGCTAACAGGGAACATTCTCAGAACGTTGGCTAACATTCTCCACAAGTTCTTAAAAAAAAATCAAAAACATTCTTGAAGTAACCTTAGCGGAACGTGCCTTAAATGTTATATCTCATTTATATCAAAACCATTTTTATTTAGTTTGATGTGGAATGTTTAAAAAGATCAAATGAATTTAAAAATGTTCTTATAAATCAGAAATATCATTAATACAATGTCTAAAATACTATAAGTTTTAAATGTTCATAGAACTTTTAAAATATAACATATTTGATACTGAATGGAAACATTACAGAAACGTTTTTACAATCTATAATTGTTAGCTGGGTGTTTATTGAGATGTGTGAGTTTATGCACAAGACTGTATTCAGTATATCTTCAGAGTTCTGCAATCGATTACGCTAGTGTCAAATATGTTCTGGGGCTGATTTTAAAAACCAAGCCTGCTATTTGCGAGTCTGCCACAGCAAACAGACATCAGGAATGGAGAATTATCCTATCGCTTCTCACTGCTGAGGTGCTGGAACTTATCTAAATAAGCAGCCCTGACACCAGAGTCTCAGACAACATCTGCTGGCATGTGTACCGCTGGAACGACCGCTGACTGTTTTCTATTATCACATCACATAATCTGACACATCCAGAGACTGCCTTTGTCTCCCTCTGTCTCGCTCCCTCTCTCCTGTTCTCATCCACAGTCTTCTTTTGTCAGCATGCTTTCAATTTCACTTCAATTCCGTCTTTTGAAATACGCACTCAGCCACAGGGATTTTAGGTTTCGTGCTAAATCTGACAAATAACGTCTCCATAGTGCAATATTCCACAGACGATATGCAGAGCTGGACCTGACGTACACTGTGATAACTCAGAAGAGTTTGTACAAGCATAATGAATTTATGAGACGAGTTTGTTTTATGTGCACTTTCGTTTAGCTGTCCGCTATCATTGTTTTAAAAAGATAACTGTGTAGGAGAACCAGATTTGTTGTAGTGGGTGAGACAGGGCAGATCCTTATAGTGACTTACAAGTATGTGCTATTTCTGTCTAGGTGAGGGTATTTAAGGTAGACAACAAATATAGATATTTGTTCAGGAGGAAACGACCCAGCCAACAGGGAATGTTCTCAGAACATTGAGTAACGTTCTCTAAAAGTTCTCTCATTGTTATCAAAACATTCTTGCAGTAACGTTAGTAGAATGTTTTTAATGTTATATGTCATATATCCAAAAAATGTCATTTTTAAGTTGTTGTTGGAACATTTTAAAAACAGAATAAAAAATGTTTAAATAATGTTCTTATAACCAAGCAATGACATTAATACAACATATAAAAAACTGGATGCTTTGAATATTTCAAGAACTTTCAAAACAAAATGTTTAATGTTTGTTGTTTTAATGTTAGTTTGTTATTTGATGGAAATGTTAGGAAAACATTCTTACAACCTAAAGTTGTTAACTGGGAATATATAATGTCAGCAGCATTTAGATTAGTTTTTTATAGACTATAGATTTGATGAATACAAAGCCTGTGTTCTTTGTAGCCTTTGTAGTTATTTCTCACTGACAAACTTCTTTATCATTTCATTGTTTGATTGTTT
>JAZGTJ010011083.1:0-17335 GCA_036877575.1 Botia almorhae
TGTCTTTGTGTTCTGTGTACATTTATCATACATGTAAAGCTGCTTTGTAACAATGTCCTTTTGTGAAAAGCGCTATACAAATAAAACTGAATTGAATTGAATAATATTCAACCCCTGAATGAACATCAAATATGGCAGATTGTTCTTTTTGTTGTTTTGAACAATTTAGCCATATTTAATAATATATACACTTACTGTGTATACAAATGCATGTAAATGTTTTATATCATTCATTATGGTATTTCAACTGACCTACATTATCTCCATCGTATTAATGTCAATCTGCCTCAATCTGTCAAGTAACGATAGCTGCGATAATTTTGCTTTTTTTGTTATGTCAACATACAGAATCACACCAGATCTGATGCAACAAAATGACAAACTAATTCTCATGATGGATTGAATCTCATCATGCCTGGATGCTTGTGCCTTGTCTTTTCCTTTTAACACAGTTTTGTCTTCTTTCTTATTTTGTCTTTGTGAATGCATCTTGTTTTGGTGATGCCTCAGAAAGCAACTTCTCAGAGTGTTTATACTTGCAAAGAACAATGTTATGTTCATTATAGATTCATGTTGCATTGATGTTGAATCAAAATGGTTGAAAAATGTTCCTAATCAAACCTTTGGGTGCGAACCCAGTCTCTAAGCACCTTTTAGAGGTGTTTAACTCTGATAGATTAATTAATCTGATGTTTTTTTACAGCAATATCATTTTTTTTTAGTCTTAACATGACACAAAGCCACATCTGTATGTGACTTAGGTTGGTCTCTAGGTTGGACAAATGTACTTCCACTAGTTAAGAATGATTATTTGATTTGTATGGTGTTTTTACTATTTCTATAATTAATATAATGACCATAGTTTGTAAATCAGGAAAGAACAGATGTAATAACGTGTTTACTATGCATGCAGTATAACAGTATATGCAGTATGCAGTATAATCTATAACTGTAAAGACCAGTCAGGGATATTGAATAATATTTAAGGATCTGTCTCTGAAAAGGATAATGAATATATGAGAATAAATGAGATTAAAGAGCGGCTCACCCAGTTCATGCATGATTGTTTAAACATCTCTGTTTACATAACTGTCTTCCTCATGATCACAGTGTGAAAGTGTCAAACCTGTCACATTTTAACCTCACTCTCTGTTCAACAATTAGCATGGTATTTTCCAGTGAAATGGCATAATTAGATTAGTTTAATCTTTATTGTCATTATGTAGAGTACAAGTACAACTAATGCAGTTAGCATCTAACCAAAAGTGTAAGAATATAGTGTTTTATATACATATAAGTGCAGAAGTATTGCAGCATAGTAAAGCTATAACTACAGTATGGGCAATGGAGTTACAGTATGCAGCATTTCAAAGCATATGTACATAATATATAGAGAGTGAAAATGTAGGGTTATATGTATAGTATAAACAGCAGCAATGCAAATACAAATGGTTATATGTGCAATATTATTATTACACAATGTACACGGTGCAAAATATGAGTAATGCAAATAACATGTCCGTCGAAGTAGTTTACTGTAACAGTGTTAGACAGTATACAGTGTAATAGTTTGTCATAGTTTAAAGAGTGTACAGATTGTTTGTCATTTAAAATGAACAATAAAATACACTGACTGCTGTATTGCGTCTATTACTTATACAACTGTAAACAATACAGTGGGTTAAAAGTAAACATTAAAATTGATCCTGTTTACTTGGCTTCATGTTCCTGTTGTCCTCATGCTGTCAGTGTGTGCCATTGCAAAGAAAACAAACTGTAAATGTAATTAAAATGTACTCAATTAGCAGATGGTTTTGTCAAAAGTGATATACAAATGAGGGAGCATTTAACATTTTGCCTAAAAAGCCAACAATAAGCTTAGTATACAAAGCTACATTTACAATAGGAATGGTATTAAAGCTAGTCAATGTAAAAGGTTTCTCAGTCTCTGACACCTTCCTTTTGTAGGTGATCTCATATAGACCTTACAGTCTATTGGTTAATATTAACCAACAGACAAATGGAATACAATGAGGTGCGCTTAAATTTCTCCCTAAAACTAGGTGCTGTAGTGTTTAAGAGGGGAGTAGACTTCATTAATCCACTGCAAACTCACATTAAATATTGGATGATGAGAAGCAGGGCTTTGGGAATTATGTTGTGACCAAAGAAAACTGAAAATATATTTGGTATTATAAATATATTACTGGCTGTTTTTCTTATTTTGTCCGAAGCATCAAATTCAAAAACATTTTTTTTATAAAATTGTAATTTCCCAATAACAAATTAATTTGTTGACAATTATATTTTTGTGTACAGTAATCATTTTAAACATTTCAGCAAACTGCTTTAGATGAAAAGATTTTTAAAATAAGAAACATTTTAGTCAGGTGTTTCCAAACTTTTGACTGGTAGTATAGAATTTTGTATATAGGTAGAAATATATAAAAACTGTACAGTATGTCACAAACATTCTGAAAGCGTTAATTTTTTCTGTCTTAGGTATGTTGTGGTAAGCAGTAAGAAAATTTAGTTTTATAACGATGAGCTAGATAAGGAGTAGCCCAGTCTTTCTATGGTACTAGATATTGAGCAAGTATTAAAAATCATGGATTTTTCTTTGTCCTTTATTCAAAGCAATGTTTTTTTAAACGAGCAAACTATTACATACCTCCTGTCGCACAATGTGATGTATATTCAGCAGAGACCAATGACGTTCCCAGAATATTTGAGGTCAGTTATTTTACATTATGTATTTGGCAGATGCTTTAATCCAAAGCAATTACATTGCATTATACTATACATTGTTTCTGAGTATGTGCAATCCCTGGGATCGAACCCATGACCTTTGCGTTGTTAACGTCATGCTCTAACCACTGAGCTACAGGAAGCTTACTCCAGTCCTCTACGGTGCAATCCATATGGTCTTTTGCCCGTGCACTTCACCCCAGCTGCCTTTTCCCATTTTTTTTGGAGGTCACTTGATGTCATCCTATAGTTTTTGACTGACATTTAAATGAGTTGGTGGTCATCTCGTTCAATGGAGAGTCGTTCTCGCCCTCTAAGGGCAAAAGCAACCTAACGCTCACTGTATCCCTCTGCTAGTGAAGCCAGAATCAAACCCTTATTTTCCTCACTCAAATCTTTTCCTTTTAACTCTTTTGGATAAGAGTTTAGCTCTTTAGTTAACAGTTATTATTTGATTCCACTTAATTTTGAGGTTCTACTAGCACAGTTTCTGCCATCCAACTGGTCCTATTGCAAGGGGACAGCGATGACCACAACCCATGTTTTCTGTACTTTTCCTTGTTAAATAATATTTGGTTGAGGTGATCACTTAATCAGTACTTCATTAAAGAAAATGACCTGTCTGTACAGCTCTGAAAAAAAAAATAGGAGAATTTTTTGTTTAATCAGCATCTCTACATTTATGGCAGTAATTCCATTGTCTGTTGAATATAAAACACAGGCACACACCGCATTCTGTTTAATGAAGTGGGTGAAAGTGACTAGGCATTAAAAACTGGCTATAGAACTTGTAGTGTTACTGGAGTCATGATGAAAACAGTGTCTAAACAGACAATAGCAAATAGGATTTCATATTTCCCACGTCAATATTACAGGCATCAGCCACAAGAGGCTCTCGGCAATAACCCAAACGACTTCTTTAGAAGACTGTGCATTCCATCCCCGCCTGTTTGAGGAAACTGATTGACTATATATCTTGAATATATAGTTATGAATCTCGAACATATAAATGTAAATCTGAATATATAGTTATGAGTCTGAATATATAAATGTAAATCCATATATATAGTTATAAATCTCAAATATATGACTATATATATAATAATAATATAATATAGGCCTCCTTGTGTTTGTTGTGTTTTGTCAGATCTTTTTGGTTTTCCAGCCTTCTTGGCTGCCATAGTCTTATCGGTTTGTTTTAGACTCCTGGCTTGTTTTTGTGTCCTGTTTTTTTTCCTCTTTATTTTTTCAGTTCTGTTCTGGTTCTCTATCTACAGTCTTCCTGCTCTTCTCTGGTTTCCCCATTCTGCCTTACTCTGCTGCCCAGCCAGTTCTCCTGGCCTGCTCATCTCTCAGTGTTCCCACTGCCAACATCCATCCTCAAGTCTCTCACCTCTCGCTTCACTCTGCTGGTGTGCTTATGTGAAATCAAATCTTTAGCACTGTCTTTGCTCTTCATCAATGTTCTTTGGTTTTTCTGTCTGTTTAATATTATTGTCAATAAGTATCTCTCGGTTACATATGAAAAGGGATCTTGACGCATCTGGTTTGACACTATGGGGAATGCCTCCGGTGTCTGTAATTTGCTTTTGTCAGCCGACTGTGGCTGCATTTCATTTTGCAGGGCAGCCATCATCTTGATGTCATGAATGCATTAATCACCAACTTTTTCAGTATTTTTGAGATAAAATGTAAATTTTAAATGGGTCTGTACTTTACTAGTTCCCTGGGATCAAGTTGTGTTTTTTTTAATAAGGGGTCTGATAACAGCCAGTGTGTAAGGTTTTGGGACATATCCCAACACCAATGATGAATTAATAATACTATGTAGAGGATCTATAATTTCAGGCAGCATCTCTTTCAGCAATCTAGTAGGTATAGGATCAAGCATACATGTTGATTTAGATGATTATTTTTGACAGTTTATCCCTATCTATAGTAGAGAATGACTTGAGTTGCTACTTGAGCAAGTTATGATGCACCATTTGAATTGGTTTGTGTTGAAGGCAGTTGCATGTTTATGATTTGTTTCGTCAGTTATTAAAGAAATTCATAAAATCATTGCTATTATGATATTGACAATTGTCAGAAGCAGATGGCGCTTTATCTTTGGTTGATTTAGTCACTGTGTCAAATATATATCTAGGGTTGTGTTTATTTTCTTCTAAAAGATACTTAAAAAAAAAAAGATTTAAAAAAGCTTCTAGCTGTGCTCCATTTTCCGGGCTGCTATTTTCAGGGTGTGGGTATGCTCATTATACCACGGCATTGGACTGCTGTCCCTTATCTTTTTTAACCGTAGAGGAGCAACTATGTCTGAGGTGTTAGAAAATAGGGAGTTAACATTTTCTGTTGCGCTGTCAAGGTTTTCAAATGTATCCGTTACGTTAAGAAATGAAGACAGTTCAGGTAGATTTTTGATGAAAGAATCTTTAGTGGTAGAATTTATTGTTCTGCTGTATTTATAGCAAATAGCTGATTTTGCAGCCATAGGTAAATGTATTTTACAGGACACCAGATAATGATATGAAATGTCTTCGCTCTGCTGCAGAATGTTGATGTCATCAACATTTATACCATAAGACTATACCAATTCCTTGTTAAAGTCTGTGTGGTACCCTGGTGACCTGTAGACAGCAACCAGTAAAATGACAAAGTGTGCTTATTTACCCCAGATGAAGTTATATTGAGCACCATTACTTCAAAAGAGTTGTAACTAAAGTCGGATCTTTGGGTAGCTGTAAATGTATTCCTATAAAGTGCAGCAACATCCCCCCCTTTTCCTTTTGGACGAGGCTCATGCTTATAGCAGTAATTTTTTAATATAATGTAGTCGTCTCGTTTTAGCCTTGTTTCTGTCAAGCAGAGCACATCTAGGTTATAATCTGTGATCATATCATTAACAAAAAGCGCTTTTGTAGAGAGCTCTAATATTCAGCAAACTAAGCTTTATTAATTGTTTGTCTGTATTATAAATCTTACCAGTCTGGGGCACAGTCTCTATAATAATATTATAATATATTATAATACATTTATAATATAATCTATTATAATAATTGTAATCTCTTATAATATTTAGGTGATTATGTGTTGCAAATCAATTATCTGTGACGTGACGGCTGGCAGACAGTTGGTTAAGCCAGTATGTCTGCTTCCTGACCTGGGCACAAGTTAGTCAAATATTAGAAGTATTAATAAGACTATGTGCCAAATTTCTAGATAAATGAGTAGCACCAGCCCTAGAGCGATGGAGGCCATCTCTTTCCAACAGTCAGGTCTACCCCAAAAACTTCCAATTATCTATGTAGCCTATATTGTTCTGTGGACACCACTTAGACATCTAGCCATTTAGTGATGACAGTCTGCTATGTATTTCGTCACTACGATAAGCAGGGAGGGGGGCCAGTTAATATTACTATATCCGACATTGTACTAGCACACCTCTTTAATATTATCTTTAGTAATCTCTGACTGACAAAGACGAACATCATTTGTGCCGACATATATAATAATCTTACTGAATTTACATTTAGCTTTTACCAGCACGTTTAAATTTGCTTCAATGTCAGGTGCTCTGGCTCCCGGTAAGCATTTGACTATGGTGGCTGGTGCCTCTGTTTTTGTTCCGTACAATAGAGTCTCCGATAACTAGAGCACTTTCAACAGGTGTCACTGTAATCGGAACGGAAGAGCTGTGTTTTGTCTTGCAGCTATGCTGTCTCACAGTCACAAAGTTTCTCTGTTGCGGGGAATCTGCAACTGGAACCAAACAATGTATGGACCTAGTCGCATTCAAAATCAGCTCTAAAGCGTGAGAGTGTAACAATGGCCCGCCACACAGTGCAGCTTTAACTAGGGTGAATGCCCGTTGGCACTGCTCTGTCCACTGGACCGGGTCTGGAGCTCCCTTTTTAGTGAGATCAGTCAAGGGGCTGGTGACTTCCGAATAATTTGGGACGAACCGTCTGTAATAGCCAGCCAGCCCCAGGAACTGCCTCACCTCCTTTTTGGTCTTAGGATGAAAATACAGGCCGCAATCACTGTGGTTTTGTCAATTTGGGGCCGCACCTCTCAATGTCCCAAGTGGAAGCCCAGATACCGTACTTCCACCCGTCCAATTGCACACTTTTTCGGATTAGCTGTGAGGCCCGCCGCGCGCAGTGACCTCAGGACCGCTCGTAGATGTTGCATATGCTGCTGCCAGTCGTTTCTGTATATAATAATGTCATTCAGGTAAGCAGAGGCATATGCCTGATGGGGTCGTAAAACCCGGTCCATGAGGCACTGAAACGTGGCCAGAGCCCCAAATAATCCAAAGGGAAGTGTTACAAATTGGTGTAACCCGAACGGTGTGGAAAAGGCAGTTTTTTCTTTAGACATTGGTGTTAGGGGGATTTGCCAATATCTTTGTTAAATCCAGTGTTGAATAAAAGCGAGCCGTACCTTACCGATCGAGCAGTTCGTCAATTCGAGGCATTGGATAGGCATCAAATTTCCTTCGGAACCAAGACTATCGGGCTAGACCAGTCACTGTGTGACTCTTCTATCACACCCATTTGTAGCATAGACTCCAGTTCTTTCCTGACAAATTTTTTCTTGTGCTCTGGTAATCTATAGGGGCGGGATCGCACCACTACCCCTGGAGGTGTTTAAATGTGGTGTTCTATGAGGGTGGTCCGCCCAGGCAGAGGAGAAAACACATCGGCAAATTCGTTTTGTAATTTCTGTACATCGGTCAGCTGGGACGACGAGAGGTGGGCTCCACAGGGGACCGGGCTTGCCACTTTGGGCTTTAAATTGACCTCAGGTCCGAGCTCCTCTCTCTCCACTACTGTCGTCGCCAGCTGCACAGAGCCCTCCTCCCTCCACGGTTTTAGGAGGTTGAGGTGGTAGATTTGCCGTGTGCCTCCTCTGTCTGGGCGCTCCACCTCATAGTCAACGTCTCCTACTCGTCGTGTGACCACAAAGGGCCCTTGCCACTTGCGAGTAATTTCGAGCTAGAAGTGGGCAGTAATAGAAGCACCTTCTCTCCCGGAGTGAATTCGCGAAGTTGGGTTCCCCTGTTGTAATTGCGGGTTAGACGTTCCTGGGCCTGTAGCAAATTCTCCAATTTGAGCCGCCCCAGTGTATGGAGTTTTGCTCTCAGGTCCAGAACTTACTGAATTTTGTTTTATGCGGGAGAAGGTTCGTCCTCCTAAGCCTCTTTAAGAACGTCCGGCACCTCTCGGGGCCGGCGTCCATAAAGAAGCTCGAATGGAGAAAATCCAGTGGAGGCTTGGGGAACCTCGCGTAACGCAAACATCAGGGGTTCCAACCAGCGATCCCAGTTTTTTGCATCATCGTGTACGAACTTCCGGATCATATTTTTATGGTCTGGTTACGCTGTTCGATGAGTCCATCCGTTTGGGGGTGGTAGACACTGGTACGAACCGATTTAATGCCCAATAACCAGTAAAGTTTGTGTAAAGTGCGTGACATGAATGTTGTGCCTTGATCAGTGAGGATCTCTTTTGGGATCCCCACCTGGGAGATGATACGGAAGAGGGCGTCCGCCACACTCTTCGCAGAGATGTTGCGGAGCGCCACTGCCTCTGGGTATTGTGTTGCATAGTCAACTACTACTAATGCAAAGCGATGCCCTCATGCTGACCGTTCTAATGGCCCGACGAGGTTTATACCAATTCGTTCGAAGGGGACCTCGGTTAGTGGAAGCGGGCACAATGGCGCTTTTGAAGCGGCCGGGGGGTTCACTAACTGACATTCGCGGCATGCCGCACAAAACCTGCCTACATCCCCGCGAATGCCCGGCCAATAAAAGCGGGCCATGAGACGGTGGAGTGTTTTGTCCTGTCCTAAATGTCCGGCCATCGGAATATGGTGGGCCGCCTGGAAAAGCATTTCCCGACGGCCCTTTGGAATTAGCAGCAGGGTTATAGTCTCTTTTGTCTGTGTGTCCTGCGTCACACGGTATAACCGCTCCTTAAAAACTGCAAAATAGCTTGCTAGGGGTCGATGGGGACCCCATCGATGGATTGGGCCGTATCGAAGGCATGGCGCAACGTCTCATCTCTCGACTGTTCAAGGGGGAAGTCCCCGAGCGGAGAAAAGACTTTCGTCTCTCCGTGTGATGGGTCACTTCCCCCTGTCCCTGCCTCCGTGGTCCCTGGAGTCCCTTCACCAACCCCCGCCCACCTCACGCCTTGGATGGCTAAGTTTACGCAGGAGCCACCCATACACATTGCCTTCAGTAATGTAGAAAATAAAGGCCAATTCCTTCCCAAAATAAGCGGGTGGCTGAGGTGGGGATTAACCGCCACCTCGACTCTATGCTTTTGTCCCCCTAATTGAATCGCGACCAGGACCATCGGATATTGTCATATGTCCCCGTGCACACACCGCACCTTAACCACGCGGCTCGTATCCAATTACCCTGATTGCATCAGGCATTGATGGATGGAGGTTTGGTGACAGCCTGAATCAACCAAAGCCTGATATGTACTCCCCCCAACACTCACGGGTATCAAGTACTTCCCAGCTTGAGCGGGGGCACTCGGTGGCACTTCGGGGACCTGAATCAGTGTCTCTACTTCCATGACCGGACACTGATCCCGGAAATGTCCTGGTTCCCCGCAGTCCCACACTGCTGGCTGTGGGAAACTCCTCCCGCAGTGGAGCCAAGAGAGAGGGGGGTGGTAGAGGTGTAAGGGCAGCAGTGACGGTCCGCCTTGGGGCGGCTGTGGTGTTGGTTTTCCTGAGATTCCCCTCCTGTCGGGTTCTTGGGGCAGGAACCGGTCGCCTGAGCTCTCTGGACCTGGGAGCAGGGACAGGAAGAGAGAGAAGGGGACAGCGGGGAAGAAAGAGAAGGGTGCAGCGGGCCTGAGGTGGCCCCATACGCCACCATATGGTCCTCCGCCAGTTGGTCCAACCGTCTTCTTTGGAAGACGAAGGGTGAACTGCTCCAGCACCACTTTTTCCACGACCTCCTCGGGATCGCACTCGTCGGGCCATAGCCACAGCCGACAGGCCTCCCGGAGCTGTTGGGCAAAAGCAAAGGGCTGTCCATGGTCGTGGAGGGTCAGCGACCGAAACCGCTGGCGATGTTGTTCAGGGGTGCGACCCACCCGCTGCAGAATAGCTTTCTTTAGATCCGGATAGTAGAGGAGGCTCTGCACCAGGAGTTGATGGGCAGCTAGCTGGGCCTCTCCTGACAGCAGCGGGATGGGCCGAACTGCCCAGTGTTCCTCCGGCCAGGTGCAGGCCTCCGCTGAGCATTCAACCAGCTTGATGAACGCTTTCGGGTCGTCCTCGGCTCCCATTTTCTGCAGCGGGAGATGAACGGGTCGGTTGCCGCCGGAAACTGCAGGTCCCCCACCCCCCTGGGCCAGCGCGGATCGAAGCAGCCGCCGATCCTCCTGTTGCCCCTCAAGGAGAGAGTGGAACCTTTGCTCTTGATCCTCACGCAGCTCCAGGAGTGCCTTGTGTTGCGCATGGTGTAAGTTGGTCAATGACTTGATGAGTTTGTCCAGCGACACGGACTCCATGGCGGCGCACTTTCGGTACGACCGGGAGGGGGAAAAAACAAATGTAACTAAGATCCTGGGTTTCGGCACCACTGTGGCAAACCTCCCTGGCTGTTCAGTCAGAAAATGTCACCGACACAGTTGGAGTGTAGATGAGGAAGATTTGTTCTTGAACAAAAAAAGTTAAATCGGCAAATACAAAAAATAAACCAACGAAAACAACACTGGCTTTTCAGCTTGGTAATTATAATGGTTTGTTATTTGTGTTGCTAAGTGTAAAATATAAAAAAAAGTTGGTTACAATATTTGCCCTCCTTCCCAATGTTAACCTATGAGTTGTTTTCACACTTTGTTCACATTAGCGACTATTTGTTGTATTGTCATTTTACTGTACAATTCTACATCATTTCAAGTGTTATTTGTTTCCACCATACCATAAATTTATGGCCAAGGGAGCAGTCCTGTAGTAAAGACAATTGGTGAGGGGGTAAAAAATCATTTTGGTGTAATCAGCATTCAGTGTATGACCAACATCCTGCAAGAATAAAATGCCAGATGTATGAATCCTAACAAAAAGTGAAATGCAACCAGAAGGCCATACAGGTGCCAGCCACTCAGCAGTAGTCCAGGAACACTAGACAGTACAGTCAATGTCCAGCTTCACAGAAATGTAAAACATTCCAGCCAGAGGTTGGAATGTTAGACAGGAACACTAGACAGTACAGTCATTACAGACAGACAGTACAGAGCTGATGTTGCAACCATAGGTGAGTGTATTAAACAGGACACCAGATAGTGATCTCTTCACTCTGCTGCAGAATACTATCAACATTTACATCACAGAACAGTATTAAATGTTCTGTGACTATGAGTGGTCCTGACACGTTATAAAACTATGATAGAATTCCATTTCAACCACCTCTCAACTTTCCATTTCGATCATGTCTAAAATAAAAAAAAATAAAAACCAATTTAATATTAACAAAGTTTAACAAAAATATACAAGTGAACAACACTGTAAGCTGCAGATATGAAATTAACTTTTTGGGCATCTCAGATACTAAGGTTTAATTCATTCTAATGTTAAAAAATAGAAAGTTAAGGCAGAATTTTCTGTTTATTCTTATTAGTATATTACATCTAAACTATTGAATACATTTCACTAAAACACATTTAAAGTATATGCCAGAGGACAGGTTTAATTTTGTTAATTATATTTGATTTTAAGGGTTTCTAACAGGTTTAAACAATAATAATATTTAATTACATAGCACCTTTTAAGGTCACTATGTAAAGACACTTTACAAAATAGATCAGTAACAGATAACAATACAAATAAAGAGCAACAAAAAGGATCAGCAACCAAACAGTAAACATATAGCATGGTTAAACAATAACCAGACAAATGTTGATAAAGCAGATATAGGAAATGGAAATAATGTGAATAAATACATTTACAAGTTCTGTTTGATTTAGTAATAACATTTATTTTTGCTCTAATGCTGCTTTAATTCACCCTCCTTATTAGCACAACATTCCTATATTTTCTTGCTGTTATTCTTGTTTTTCCCAAAGCAAAAACTACTACTTTTCCAACATTTCAAAGTATTTTTTGAAATTCAAAGCATCGTGGTGAAGTGTCTCCTTTGGCATCCATTTAAAAATAACGGTTTCTGGTCTCCTTAGGGTCTACCTTCCTGCGTTAAGCGTTCTTTAGCCATAACTGACGGCTTTGGTTCTAACCTTAGTGGGCGGTTCTTGTCAGGATTGTATGTCAGTGTAAATTGACGAGAGAAAAGCAGATCTGCGGTTCGGTTCTAATAGAAACTATTTTAATGCGCAGTAAAACGTGATGATAGAAACTATTTTAATGCGCAGTAAAACGTGATGATGCACATCAGTAACACTAATAAAAACATTCGGGTCTTAGGCACCGGGAGCCCACCCACTGCCACCCCAGTCCTGAGAATCTCGTCTTGTCAATCAGCAGCATTACTTAAGATCGTTATGCGCATGCGTGATCCAATCTGAGCCGCGAGCTGAGCTAAAGTCTCTCGTGTAGTGTGTGTGTGTATCTCTTTCATGAGAACAAAACGAAGCACAGAAACTCTCTTCTGTTTTAAAAGCCATTTGCCGTTGGACATGTCCCTTTCCTCACGGCGACCACTGGCTCTGCACCTGTGGCTCTTGCCCGCCTATCTATCCAGCGTATGAATGGCTCCGGCATGGAGGAAACGCCGTTTCAGAAAATCAAGACCCGGCGGAAAAGAAGCCACTGCCTACCCGTGGTCATCGCCTGCGAGGACGAGTTCGACTGCAATGAGCTCGAGTCCCTTTTCCACAGCTACAATCTGAAGCTGGAGCAGACCTCCACCCTTAAAGCGCTGTGCGTGCTCACCCTGCTGTCTTCCAGCCTCAGCCTCCTGGAGCTGCTGTCGGGACCCGATCTCACCCTTTCCAAGGGCTCGTATCCCGTGCACTTCATCGTCTTCATCTCACTCTTCATCGTCACCAATGTCAAGTACCTGCAAGTGACCCAGCTGCAGCAGATCGCGCACATGACCTTGCTCTTCAGCTTTACCTTCTCAGTCCTCTGCTGTCCGATCCCGTACGTCTCCGCTGGTTCTAGTCCGGATCAGGGCGTGTGGCAGCTTGTCCTGCTCACATTCGTGGCGTACTCTGTGATACCGGTTAGGACCCTGCTGGCTTTGATGTTCGGAATAATGATCGGCCTATCTCACATGATTGTTACCGCCACGTCAGTGACGATTAAAACGCACAAATTGTGGAGGACGGTAAGAGTCTGATTATTACTGCCTGTTTTTAAAAGTAAAGATTTGAGTTTAAATGTTAGTGCTCGGCAGTTACATTTCAGCACCAGAAAGGTTAACAGCGACCAACTTGAAACAGACTGCAGGTCTGCAGTATTTATTCGTCCTTATGTTCAGCGTTAGTTTATAAAATATAATAAACAATTCCAAAACTTAATTATTGCTATGATAATGATTAATAATATTATTTAGCAGGAACTTACATTCAAACAGCATGGTTAATATTGAAAACTTGTTTCAAAGGCTCCTTGATTAATGTTTCATGCATTTAGCTTTAAACTTGACATTTCCATTTTTTGACTGATAAAAGAATGCAGCCATAGCAGTGATATAAAACATCATTATAACATGAGTAAATTAAAATATTACCAGTTTTACTTAATTTGAAAAATGTGTTAATACACATAAATTATACACTGAGAGCACAATAAACCAAAGTTTTTTTATTGTAAACAGTCTATATATTACAATCATAATATCATTATATGTATATATATACACACACACACACACACACACACAAATTGCACTTTTTTGAACAAGCCATTTTACAGCATGTTTTTACATACCATTAATTCTTAACATTGCACTGTTAACTGTATGACAGGTGACTGTATGAAGTTTGAGATCCATCTTTTCACACTGAGGACAATTGTGAGACTTATACACAACTATTACAAAAGATTGTCGAAGAAAAGAATGGTCACTGATGCTCAAGGGGTAAAAAATCCAGCAGGATGACTGGTGCTAGTTGTTATTGTTTTGTTTATAGATATTTTTAATTTATTTATGCAATTTAAAAGCTACCTAAGATATTTACATGTTTTTAAGAAGACAAAATAACAACAGTTGACACCTATCATCATTACACTTGCCGTAAGTAGTAAAAATATAGGCCTGTTGCTCAGCATGACAAAAATGAGGCAGTATTGATGTGCGTATGCGCAATCCTGATAGGACAATCTGACGGAAAGATTTTTTATTTCTTTTTATATCTCCAGAATAAGTAGCAGAACCAGCCAGACACAGAACATTTTAAATCATAAACAGGGACCTCTGTTTTCTGTTATCAGCTCTGTCTTATTTCATGTCATTCATTGCAATATGCACCACCTTGCTATTAGTATTATTTATTGCCCATGATTTTGTTGATGCTCCATTACTTTGATAGCAGAGTAAATTAAAATTGTTTATAAGAAAGAAGGTAAATTAGATAGATAAGATAGACGGAATACAGATTATTGTGTGCCGTCTTAAATGAGAAATATATTATTGCACTTAATTTTATTAAAAGTGACACATTTGAGATTACTGGGTAAAAAATTAAGTGTGTAATTGTAATTTGCAATGCTTTTATTGCATTTATTAATCTTGGCTAATATTCATTATAATACTTTGTCACATTTCAGGTTTTATACATTACAACATAACATTAGCTGTATATACTGCAAATGAATTATTATTTATTATGAATGGACATGAATTAACAAAATTAAATTAAAATTAACCTAGATATGTAAACGTTGTAAAAGTCAGTAGTTCATGTAGTAAACAAACTAAACAAACTAAACAAACTAAATCTTGTTGTAACATTATACCTTACCATACCATGAAGTCAACTCAACATGCGTAAATTAACCAGTGATCTGCCCCTTTAAGATAAACCAGTGTCAAAGTAAGTATCATTTATTTTAAGAAAACATAGCACAAAAAGCAAAACATTTCACAAACAGAAGTTTGGTTTTGAAATGATAAAATAAAAAATATGGTGTTTAAAACGAAGAACTACATTTGAGGTTTCGCTGTCAGGACACGTGTGTACCAGAGGGACATTCTCAGTTATACAGCCACTAAAAAGGAACTTTTGCTGTTTCTTACAAGTTACTGGAAAGCTGGCAAAAGTGAATTTCTGATAAAAACTCTGGTATTAGACCTTTGATTTTCTGTTGATGGACTCTAATCTAATGCCGAAACATGCAGACATTTTTAAGTCATCGCAAATGCTCATGTACTATCCACCTTATTTTCGATGTAAGAGCGGGTGCCACCATTTTTAAGTATAAATGTGTTAGACTTCTGGTGTCATATTTTTAGCTGTACAAAACCAGCAAACTGGTATTTCTTACCATATTATTTTAATTATATTTACGTTATTATAAACAAACTCAATAAGCTCAACAAGTTAAACCGTTTACTGCACTTTGTTATTCTTTTAGGTATTTACCTATAGTGTCTAGTGAATTAGTGTTTAATGAATCTACATTCCAAAATAAGGTGGCTAGGCAGAGCATGTTGGCCTAAATAAAACTCCTGAGTGTGTCTCCTGTAGAGATCTGTGCACTTGTTATGTTAGAAGAATCTAATCCAATTAGGCAGCAAATAGACTTACTCTTCTGTAGCCTTCAAGATCTGCGTCTAAACACATGATCTTCCTTTATTAAACACAGCACAGAGAGCCCTGGAGAACTACTCCATTTTCTCCTGGTTTCTTTGATCTGAACTAGCAGAGATCTTAGCTAATGTAAAGTCAGTTGTACAATTACATTGTTGCAGAATATATTACTACAAAGGACAGATAAGTAACTGCATACAAAATAAATGTACAATTTGAGATTTTTTCCCCAACGATAATGCATTGACAGCCAATCTAATTCATTTAAATCATTCAAAGGGCTTGCGCATTCACAGCAGCACACAAGCTTAGAATAAGCGTATCATTATTGTAACAAATCCAGCCTCTGTGGAATGTCACCAGAGGTCACCATCACCCGAATATTGACTGGTCCCTCTAAACTCCATTTCCCATCATCCCTTGCATACCTCTGATTACCATCTCACCTGCAGCTCGTTATCTGGACTATTTAAGTCTCACTCTCACACCCATTCCCCGCAAAGCGTTGTTTTGCCCTGGCTGACATTTCTGAGCGTTATTACCTTTACTTTGGATTACTGTGACCTTGACTTGACCTTGGATTGTTTACTTTCGTTTGTGTTTGTTTGATGCCTGCCCAACTATTCGCCTATTTGATTACTCTGCCTTTTGTCTTGCCTCTGATTACCGTTTACTGTTTCACGACTATTAAAAAATGCAAATAGGTCCCCGCTCTAATAACTCGTCATTACAATTATTGTGCGCTAATGTGGCTACTAATATAGTTATCGTTATAGTTGTCTTTATAGTTATTGTTCGGTAACTCTGTAACTTTAACTCTGTAATAAGGTTATTTGATGCGTACGATTACACTGGTGTGATCATTCTTGGCTGGGCCCAGGAGCGTACGATCACACCGGTGTGATTAGAATGTTCAGTGGTCAAGTGATCACCTGCTAAATTCAAACTGTGTTTAAACCAGGAATGGCTGTAAACGAGAGAGCGAATCTCTCAGTGCTTATTATGTCACAGTTGTTAGTGTTTTCATTCACGTAATGCTTATTTGTTTCTTACATTTCAAATTATGCTGCACGATCACAGATAAATACAGATAAATAGAAACACAAATACCAGAACCACATACAACAGGAGTAACTGTGGACGCAAGAGGAAGCTGTCTAAAAGGGATGTCCGGGTGCCAACCCGGATTGTATCCAAAGAACATAAAACCACAGCTGCCCAACTCACTGCAGAATTAAATGTGCACCTCAACTCTCCTGTTTCCACCAAAACTGTCTGTCGGGAGCTCCACAGGGTCAATGTACATGGCCGCGCTGCTATAGCCAAACCTTTGGTCACTCATGCCAATGCCAAATGTCGGTTTCAATGCTGCCAGCAGCGGAAATCTTGGGCTGTGGACAATGTGAAACATGTATTGTTCTCTGATGAGTCCACCTTCACTGTCTTTCCCACATCCGGGAGAGTTACGGTGTAGAGAAGCCCCAAAGAAGCGTACCACCCAGACTGTTGCATGCCCAGAGTGAAGCATGGGGGTGGATCAGTGATGGTTTGGGCTGCAATATCAAGGCATTCCCTAGGCCCAATACTTGTGCTAGATGGGTGCGTTACTGCCAAGGACTACCGAACCATTCTGGAGGACCATGTGCACCCAATGGTTTAAACATTGTATCCTGAAGGCGGTGCCGTCACACAAGCAAGACCGGTGACAGAGTGGTTCGATGAACATGAAAGTGAAGTTGAACAAGTAGCTTTCCTGTAGCTCAGTGGTTAGAGCATGGCGTTAACAACGCCAAGGTCATGGGTTCGATCCCAGGGATTGCACATACTCAATGTATAGTGATCAA
>JAZGTJ010011084.1:0-17333 GCA_036877575.1 Botia almorhae
AAATTTCAAATACATCTTTCTCAAATCATCCTATAATTTATTTAGATACATAGTCCATTATATAGATATAGTATAATATGTATATGACGTTTACAGTATGCAGTTACTGTATACAATCGGGTCATTAATTACATCTAACTGATGCTGATTTATGCTTTCATTTGATATGGACTAAAGGTTGACTCTTGGTTCACTCTACATTTCTGCTGTGTTACTAAGGACATTGTGTAAGTTGGTTATGCAGTAAACAAACACTATACATACAGGATGCATTAGAAACTCTGGAGTGAATATGCGACACCTGGCACTCAGCAATGTAGGGGTGGAGTAGTTAAAGATCCCTCATCTCTGATTAGCCTGGATGGTGAGGAGCCATTCAGAATTTAGGACTGAATCACAGGCCTACAGTAAGTGGACAGGCTGGTAATCTGTGTTAGTATTAGCTGGTATTAGCTCTCCACAAGCAGGGCTTAATCTCTGGGGTTTCAGAAGCAAACAATCTGCTTTTCATTGTACAAACCTGATAGCCAGAGGCCACAGGAGACATGAGATCTGTCTATTTCTGCCTGCTGCTGGGCCTGTGCCTCACCTCTCTTCTTGCTCAAAGTGAGTAGCATCTCGCTCTTGTTTGTCTTCCTCTTTTTAACTGGCCCTCTCTGTCCTCTCCATTACTGTAGGTAAAGCACACTCAGTGACAGTCTAGACTCCTCAGTCTGGTGTTCTGGTTGGTGTCTGTTTTGTTGTGTATGTTCTCTGGTTCACATACACTTTATTTCAGCTTCTCCAAACCACCGTTTGCACGGTGGCTTGATACTTGTAAGCTTGCGTGAGAACACAGTGTCTTGTCTGTTTTGATTAGTGTGTTAAGGGACTGACTGTTAGCAATTGTTAGCAATCCTATAAACAGATTGAAGGCTACACAAAAGAGATAATGTTTCCCTGTACTTTCAAAGGTACTTTCAAAACCAGCAGTTCAAGGTAATAGTGCAGTTCAGCTTTACTTAGCATATCAATGGCATGTTTAAGGTATGTTGAAAATACACGTTGAAGCTAATAAATGTATATGGTGTGGGAAGGTGAGTTACGTAACAAATAGAATATTTAATACTTAATTAATAGTATATAAATGAAAGATTATCATCTTTACAGTGTATTTTACAACTTTCTTACAGTGTCTAAAAATCATAAAAATATTCTCTATGAAAATGAACACATTATAAACATTGCAAAACAAACTTTATGGCTCTGTTTGCATTTGTGCTTGAATGTAAATAAACAGATTGTTTTCTCTATGGTTTAATGGCTGTTAATATGGGATTGAGTAATGGAATTCAGTCAGAGTAGAATATGATGAGAGTGACAAATAGTGTCATAGGTGCATTTAATATTCATTAAAACAAGCTGAGAAAACTGTTAAAAATATAAAAAATATTCTGAATATTCTAAAAAATAATATTTATCTGTAGTGTGTATATAGTGTGTATAGGCTCAATTTTGGAACTGACAGAAAAGAAACTCCAGACTGACACCAGCTCTACAGACAAAATGTCATAGTGGCCTTTACGAAGCAGCCACAGTTTGTCTATAGTGTGCAGTCTGTGCGTGAAAGGATGTAATTTTAGATGAAGGCTTTAAAAAATACGGTTTTACTTTAGTGCTGGCACTACACTTTGCTTATTGATTTGTGGATTGCTTCAAACAGCTAGAAAAAGTGCCAGTAAATAATGTTTGATTTTTGGCATTCATGTACTGTGAACTGAAGGTCTTTTCTATAAAAGACAGTGATTCAGATCTGGCGGATGGACTCCTATAGAGTGAGCAAACAGTGTTAACAAAACAGAAAAAGCACACATGCGAAAAGAATTCTGTATTTGAAGGTGTTTTAGCAGCGCAGGCCTGTGTGTACATGTCTGATCTTGTCGGCTTGAACTTCAAAGGGTGATTGTTTAAAAACAGACACTTTTGGGAGATGATGGCAAAGACGCGCATCAAAAAGGCTTAGCTACAACATATTCCGCTGGGCTTTTACAGGACGGTTAAAACACCACATCTCTGCTGTGATTTTGTTTATCCCTAGTGTCTATTGAACGATTTCTAGAAAAGATGCTCTGTTTTTCAAGTTCACACTCGCCAGAGAATTGAAAGGTAAAATGCTTGGATCAAAAATGATCTCATGTTGACAGTACACTTCCTGCTATCCTAAAGCTGCTTTGTTATGAAGACAAGTTTGTATTTTCATGCTCTCCTTGTCATCAGTGCTGTAAAGTGGTGTGACTCCACTATATTTGCTGTCACACTATGAAGGAAATTGGCTATACATACATTAAGATTTGCTTAGTCAGATGTGTCAGAAACATGTTTTATTTTGCAATTATGCACATGGATGAATCTAGAATCTAACACTGCAGAAATGCAGTGAAAACATGCTTTGATTGTCAGCACAAAAACAACAGGAGTC
The DNA here is from genome assembly GCA_036877575.1 of Botia almorhae. Taxonomy (NCBI): domain Eukaryota; kingdom Metazoa; phylum Chordata; class Actinopteri; order Cypriniformes; family Botiidae; genus Botia; species Botia almorhae. Next base: position 2,459 of record JAZGTJ010011084.1, read on the forward strand.
ATGAGCTATGTATGGTTAAGATATAATAAACTGTTTCTGGATCAGTATCAGCCTATAATATTGTGGGTCCACTTGAAGAATTGTAATATTCAAAGGTCTTTGTCTTTTTTTAGGTGAAGCACTGCAGTGTTACACCTGCATGGGTGCTACAGATGAAGACTGTAATCGACAGGGTTCAAAAACATGTCCAAGCTTCTCAGACGCATGTGCTGTCGTTCGGGGACATGGCAGTAAGTTTAATGGTAAAAGACTTATTGTATAGTTATTGAATAGACAGATGAGAAGGAACTGACTAAAAACATTCCTGAAATTCTACAAATTAGGGTGATTAATTACTGAAGGATAAATCTTTATAAAAATCATTAACAACTTCAGTGTGTGTGTGTGTGTGTGTGTGTGTGTGTGTATGTGTGTGTGTGGGTTTACTTAACCATATCGGGGACAAATGTGCACCCAAAATTCAGCAGAACCAGACAAATCTTAGCAAAACCTCCTTTTGGGAATGACCACATTTGTAAAATTGATTGAAAATCTAGTCAATAAAGTTTCTTTTAAAATGGTAAAAATGCAAACAAGTTTTCTGTTAGAGTTATGGGTTAGGTTAGGTTATATTTTTTAAAACCAGCTGTGTATAAAAATAATAGAAGTCTATGGATTGTCCCCATTTATGTCTGTGTGTGTGTGTTGCACAAGGAGGTACTGGATCAGGCTAGTGTGTAGAAAGACAGACTGCTCTGTCTGGCCCCAGCTTAGAAATAGCAGGTCTACATCTTCCTTTTTAGGATCCGAGCACATTAATATGTAATCACCTCCTCATACCATTCTTTTCTTCTTAGGTGGCGTAATGAAGTCGTGCTCCTACAAATCCTTCTGCAGCCAGGCTAACAGTCAGGGCTACAGAGCTCCAGGGGTTAAAGTTCATTGCTGCTACTCTGATGACTGTAATGTGGCAGGACACGCCACTAGAATCAGCACAGGGGTCAACTTCCTTCTGGGGCTTCTGTTATTTGTCTGGCATTTGCTGTCAAACTAATGTTGCCCTAGACAAATTGACCTGGCTGTTAAACTCCATTACTGCTGTGGAACTTGACAGGTCGCTGTATACTCTGTGACTGTTGACATATACATGAAAAAGGAGTCATACCACAGTTCAAGCTTTAGCGACTTGGGATCGCCATGGGATCACATATGCAATTTAATATGTTTATTTGAACATACACACACATAGAATCTCACATGCACAGATGTTCTCTGCGTAATGCAAATGTATGTATGGTATTCTCTCAGATGTTCCAGGAACTCAAAAAGCCAAAAGCCTTTTATTTTTCTTAGGCCAAATAAATCTAATATAGCTCTATTTAAGTCAGGTAATATGAAGAGGGAAAAGATATGTTAAGGATGAGCCTCGGGTGTGTATAATTTATTTTTTATGTCACTCCGTGCATGAAAATGAACACAATATAAACATTGCAAAACAAACTTTCTGTCTCTGTTTGCTTTTGTGCTTGACTGTAAATAAACAGATTGTTTTCTCTATGGTTTAATGGCTGTTAATATCGGATTGGGTAATGGGATTCAGTCAGAGTAGAATATGATGAGAGTGACAAATAGGGTCATTGGTGCATTAAATATCCATATTCATTAAAATAAGATGAGAAACTGTTATAATAAAAATATTAAAGAACTGCAGAACAATAAAGACCGCAGGGACGCTAAAATTGAATATTATTCCCGCTCTATTTTCTTCATCCATCACATTTATTTAGTTTCAGATTTTAGAGCTGATACCCGCAGCTGCTTTACATCTAGTTAACACAAGGTGTCAGTGTAAATTCACATATCAACAACAATCACGTAGTTGAACTACAAGCGCGTTTGTGTGAACGCCGAAGCTGGTTACGCCACTTAAAATACCGGATATGACCTCACCGAGGTAGGCTCTTCTTACTGGCGCTGTTTTCACCTGCATTACTTGCGCTTATTTGTACGCTTAACTCAACCCAAACTTGTGACATGTCAAAAGATCAGAGATGATAAACAGTATGGACTGTCACGGGCGTGGCAGTGGTGAGAGACATCCACAAGATAATATGATTATTTTGTGATTATGTTGCTCAGCAAGGTGTGAAGTTGAGAGATTTATATGATTAAATTAGATTTCGTAAATTACTTTAAATTTTGTGATTAATGATGAGCTCCTCTTGAACCATCAACCTGAACCAGAGCTTCTGCTGACCCAAATATCATTCTAAATTATGCATAAAATACATTTATGTCGTTTTGTTAATTAAACTGATTTATTTAATGATGATGGTGTTGACTAATACAGAGTGTGCACATGCTGACCATGTGTGTATTTTAAAGGCAGGGTAGGTGAACTTTTCCTTTTTCCTTCCATTGAAACGTTTTTGTTTTACTGGTTTAAAGTCTCTTGGTAGCAAGTGGTATGAGTATATTTATACATTTATATCTCTTCTGAGGAAGGTACAAGACCATAAAATGTTTGACCAGTTATTGCATTCGTTCCAAATACAATAATAGGATGTCCTACTTGTCTATTAAACTATGTACTTGCATACCTCCGTGCACTTCTGAAGGAGGCGTGGCCTTGGAGATCACTTTGAATGTAGGGCTTCTTATGCTTTCAGTGCTAAGTTACTACTGCTAGCTTCCTCTTCGAAGTCACCTACCCTTCTTTTAAATATAACGTCCACACTTAAATCTCACCCTTACTGACGACAGTAGTTTTTCATTTGCTGCCACTTTTGAACTCCAAAAAGTCTTTCCTGCTTAGCTCGCGCCCAGCGCTGAGGCTTGTACATTATTCATTTGACAAACAGGTGTGACAGTGTGAACGAATTGCCCCAGAGGAGATAGAGAATGACCCCAAACTGTGATAGTCCAGGGCTGTTTCACTGGGTGCTCCGCTTTGCTTGTGTCAGACCTCATCATCTTTGTTTGGAGATTATGTCCTCTGTTTTATCAAGACCTTAGTGCTGGGGGTAAGGCTGTGAATCACAAGAGTAATGGGTGTTTGGTGAATTAGAGTTCATCTATCTTGGTATATGTTTATTATTATTACTATGGTGAGCATATATTTAGATTATGGGTAGCATTGATGTACAGTTTGTGTCCTTGTGTGTTGTCTGCATTTATGAAATGAGGGGTCTTTGATCAAGCGGAGGTGAATCTTATCATTACCGTTACTATACAAACTGTTTAATTTTGTGGCCTCTTGGAAATCTTCATGGCCTTCCTCCATAAACGTTCTGACCTGAAGGTCTGGACCTGTGATGTATATTGAATGTCTTCTGAGCTGCCTAAGGTTGTGATGAATTTTTATCATAGTAAGCCAGAGAGTCGCCTCAGAGCTTATAGGGAAAGTGATATCCCAAAAAAATATCTTATCATTTCTTAAATATGCCACTGGTTGCCATCAGTGATGTGTGTAAAGGTCATCACTATGGTGACCATCTAGAAGAAATTGCTCATTTGATCTTCCCTATGTGACTGCTAAGGTCTAATACTTTACCTAGGGACACTATTACTGTAAATCTTATCCTCATTGTGGAGAGCCTTAAGCCAAACGGCCTTTATTGGTGGATGCTGGAAATTAGACGATGGTCGTTTTTATTCCCTAGAGGGTCTAGCCAGCACACTTGGGGTTTTGGCATGTTATTGTGGTCCACACAAGGGATTAGCACCTCATAATTGCCTTGCTTAGTCCAGCAGTATCTTAAAAAAATGATATATCCCATATATATTTTATATAACTTCTCTCTAATGGGCTGTAATGTGTAGTGATTCGATGTGCTTGTGATCAGCGTGCATCAACATGTATGTATCTAGAACAGCTTAGAGTTTTGAAGAAAGAAGTCATTGAGCAGGTTCAGGGAAGTCACAGTCTGAAAAAAGGATCTGGAGAGTCGTTTGAAAGGTTTTAATTAAGCCCCTCGTGCATTTACCATGTGAGCGTTCCTGCAGCTCATGTGGTAGAACATAAGGCTAGCAACACCAGGGTCATGGGTTCGATTCCTGGGGAAGGAAAGGATTGTTAAAATGTATATTCTTAATCAGTGGTGGAAATGGCTGAGATTCAATGAGGGGACTCTAGTTGGGGACATATTTTATATTTTAAAACCACGGATGCAGAAAATCACACTATATTTATGTATGAATTTTGCATAACGTTTGGAGGCTGTTATGTGGATAAAGGGTGAAAATCCTATAATTTTAAACTGGAATTCCATCCCCTCTTGAAATTCACTCCCTGGACTTACCCCCCAGATTTGCAGCCTAGCTCTTTGTACTGTAAGTTGCTTTGGATAAAATGTAAAAATGTAAATGTATTGCACAGGTCAATAAACTGACAAAACAAACTGACAGCATTTACTGTGGTGGACCATAGGGTTGGGGGTGGCGAAAGCTGGGGGGTGAAAAAGAGACCATGTGAGATCATGTCCGTGTTTACGAGTGTGTGGTGCCCGACTGGCTGGTCCAGGTTCAGCCCGCGGTCACTGGTTCTGGGGTCTCCGGGTCTCGGGTCTTTTTGAAAAAGATTCATGAAGCAGAATTAAAGTAATCTACCTCCGGCCTGAGGAGCCAGAGCTTTGGAACCAGCGAAGGGGTCGGAACAGAGGCAGGGGGAGAGTAGGGGGTAAATTCAGGGAAAGGGGTGGTGGGGAAGAATTAGAGAGTTATGCGTAATCATTCTGGCCTCAGCCACTTTGAAATGAACCTAAATGGTCTGCCTTGTAGAGATAATTCAGTCAGGTATAGGAATTATAGAATAAGAGACAGGGAGGTGTAGCAGTACTCAAACTTGAGACTAAAAACCATGAGGGTTTCTTGTAATGAGAGAAGTATTTGCACCTCGCAAGCGAGATTGTGTGAATAAGATCCGTTGATGTAAAACAGGACAGCGTAGATGCGAAGCTTTTTTTTTAGCTTTTTTTTCAATTAAATGTAAATTAATTGAATGTCTCAAGACAACCATTTCATTGCTAATGTTTTATATCACTCATTATCACAAATCGTGTAAGGTTACTGTGTTTCTATCTAACAAAAACAATAGATTCACGTGTTTTACCACAGTGAGATGCTAAGATGGAAGTCATTTCTTCTCACGTTGTTTCACACTTTCGGCTGTGATTAATCCTCCACCACTGCAGGCGACTCGCTCACTTTCCACAATGATCTGCTTTCTGACCCGCCAGAACAGGTTTTTTTAGCCTAGGACTTTATTTAGGCTGAAGATTTGCACCAGTCCTTCTGAAAGGTTTAATTATATGGTTTTACATGTGATTGTGATTTCAGATTAGTGTTATTTGTAGGTTGGTAAGTCTGACGTGTGAGTTGACGCAACACATTTGAGTCATTTAATTTATTTTATTAAATAATTTTCAGGCTTAGAATGCTGTTCCCAGTGAAAAGGTCTTAAAACCATATAATAACATGACATGAGATATTAGGTCTGGTTTTCAGATAAATCGAATGCAATGTAGGTTATAGGTTTATGCTTACAGGGTAAGGAAATTAACTTTATTTAAAAGGAAAACACATTTATTTTTCATACCACCTTGGCAAATCATTTTAAAAATCAAATTGTTTTAGGAATAAATCCCATTAAAACAAGATTTTGTCATTTTGCTTGTAGCGCTTTCATATATTTTTTAGTGGAAAACAAGGTGAAAATGCTAAGCTTGAACATGGTTTTTCAGGTGCATGTTAATTAGTTCTGTGCATATTCAAGATAATGCTTAAAAAAAAAACAATAATAAAAAACTAAAATGACATTATCTGTATTTCGTTACATTTGCCTTTTAAATTACAAATGTGCCAAATATGAATCTTCATAAGCAGAAATGAAAGATTCTTGTTACTAATCCTCCTTTGGCCCACATTGAATTTTAACAATAAATGTTTAGTCTATAAAGTCTATTTGAGCACTCCCATCAATTAGTATGTTTCTTTTAATTTAATGTTTTTATTGGAATCCTTTAAATTGCCAGCAAATAATATAACAGTTCCACGTTCCACCAGTCAAGTGCAAGGCTTAGCATTGTGTCCTAAAGAATGAAAATGCCCACATAGGCGCTGAACGATTAGCTGCCAATCAAAGTCTGCTAATACCACTTGTACATGTTTGTGCCAGACTAAACTTGCAGGAAAGTGAGAATTGAATGTGTAGGATGTTTTAGCCACCTTTAAAGGTTTAGCCACTAGAAAAGGCACCAATAGAGTGTAGAGAAGCCAAGCTCCCAACCAAAAGCAGTTCCCAACCAAAAGCAGCTCGCACTGGCACCCTGGGCCGGGGGCAGACTCAGTCAGCCATGCCATGAAACTGGGATAATTAGTCTTGGAAACGAATATCAACTGATATAATTGAGCATTCTCTCCTAATGAAGATCCTCCACGTTGTCACCAGTGAGGCGCTAATTGAAGGGAGGTGGATGTGGAGGCCATGCAGAGGTTCTTGCTCAGATTGAACAGCAGAGCTTGTGGAAGACCAAGCCTTCCATCATAGACTGTCAAGTAGTATATTTCCACCTATTATTTGTTTCATTGCGTTTTTCAAACCTCTGCATTTGTTCTTTGGCTCTATCTTTGTTTTCTATTCCTGAGTGAGAGTTTAACAGAGGATGAAGTAGAGTAGAGGTCCACATTAAAGCTTGCAAAGTTTAGCAGGATAGACACAGGAAAGACTGATGCTGTGCAGGTAAAGCTCAGTTTAGGAAGGGTTGAGTTGAGGGGGGGCTATTCAGTTGAGTTGGAGCACAGGTCATTTCGGGATTTTTTGTTGAGGGATACAGTGGGTTGAGGAAAAAATGGGTGGGGGGAGGTTCAGGAGAGAGGAGGTCACTGCAAAATCAGTTCAGTTCTTGGGATAATAGGGCAGCAAATTGGTTTTGACAAGTTTGTGGAGGTGGAAGTAATTCGGTTCTTTAAAGAGAAGAGGGCAAACACAGGAATACCATGAGATAATAAGGGATGGGAGGTGGGAGGGATGGGCCTCAGGCCAAGATTCTGAGGCCTGGCTTCTGGTTCAGTCTGCAGCTTGTGGCACTGGGAGAAAGAGGGAAACTGGCACTACCAACAGACGAAGGCATGGTACAGTGGATGCCAGGTGCCATGATGGAAGAAGCACAGCTGGGTATGTTCTTAACTGTCCAGCTGTGACTGGCCGACTGCTGGATGAGTCATGACTTGAGTTCAGAGACTATAAATTATTTTGCCTTTTAACTTTTTATTTTGCCTTATTGTTGCAGCTCAAGGCCTCAAGTAAGATTCCTTTTACCTGTCAGAGGTAAAACTTGGCTGGTCATTTTCTTCATACAGAGATATTATTGTGTGTCACAACATTTAGAGATAGAATCAGGGGTGTATTTGAGCACAAACATTGGATTACCAGAGGGTAATGAAAGCTGAAGGACATCAGACTGCTGGCATTTACTGTACAGACAGAGCTCTGCCTGAATCAGCCCCTGATTGGCCGAAGTCTTGCACTTGGAGCAAAAGCCTCTCAGAAATATTTATAGGGTTTCAAGAAAGTGTTTTGCATAAAAACACTCACTTCCAAGGCCATTGTTAGCACGCAGCTTCACACTTCAAGTAAGCTCTCTCGAGTATTGAACTAAAATGAAGTGCAGGCATTAAGCTGTGATATACTTTCCAAAGCAAGACGTTTCACTTCCTATTGGCTAAATGGAAGAGGGGTAAAAGGGGCAGATTTATGAGATTGATTTTTTTATTTTTGTAATGCAGGAAAGGCAAATGCCTTTTTTGCATTGAGCGCTTCAGTAAAAGCTGTAAAAAACTCGAAATGCGGACGCAATTTAAACTCTTTAACACGTTGCATGACTCACATCCATTTGGTGCTTCTGAATTGTATGTTTAGATCCTGCAAACTTAAAATCGGTCCCGTCCCCCTGTTTAAGGATGTGAGAATTTGCATTTAAACCCTCATTAAAAGTTTTCCTGACAGATGTGGTTTCACCCTGGGTTCCGCTCCAGCATGTTTACACTGTGTCTGCTTCCCACTCAGTTCAGCCAGTGACTGCGGTGGGCCGGTGGATCTTGCAGAGCTGGTAGACAATGACAGACCTTGGCAGACAGTTACGAGATGATATATTCAGGCTCCTGTCATTAGTATGTATCTGCTTATGATACGCTTCTACACTTGGCTCTTATTGCTGCATTGGAAAGCCTGCCATTCTGTTGGGCTTGCATTGCCTGTTGAGCGGGCTGACATTACACTTAATGAGAAACTGCTATTTTATGAGGGCTCTCCTCACGTAACCCTGATAAGGGCCAGCTGTTACTCATTTTGCTCTTTGCAGTTTGGATGGGTCATATGCCATGTTACAGGAAGAACTAGTTCTGTAAAATACTGATTGCATCCATAGTGTTTTGGAAACTGACCTTTTAATTTAATTTTTTTTGTTGCTTTGCAGTGTTCTTGTAGCTCAACTGCTGGTGCATGGCGCCAGCAATGCCAGAGCCATGGGTTTGATTCCCAGGAAATGCATATGCTGACAAAATGTGTAGCTCAAATGCACCATAGGTCGCTTTGAATAAAAGTTTTTGTATTAAAAATGGAACTTGTAACTTTTGGGTTAAAAATCAACAAAAATCAGTTATTGAGCAAGTATATGATAGATCAGTGTTCAACACGATCTCCGTACCGTACTTACCGCAACAGTAGGTTTATAATGATTTATAATTTGAGCTGCCGGGTACTATTTCCTGGGAAATGTCAGTTAGGACATTTAGTAACCTGCAATTTTATGTTTCAAACAGGGATGGCTGCAGTGAGGCAAAAGTTACAGATTGCAGCTTTAAAGGTTTCACCAAAATGTTCTCAACAGTTAAACGATTAGTATGATGAATCCTGATCCTGCTCTGTTGTCCGCATCCGTTTTCCATGTTGCTCGATCCTCTAACTTTTGTAACCCAGTGAAAGTAGCTTTAAAACACAGTCAGCGGTCAACTTTGGGAGGAGGGAAAGAAGGCAAAAAATGTAAGACTTTGCTTTTTCTTCCCCACCCTTTCTTGTTTTCTTAGCCCCTAATCCTGGCGRTTCTGACACAGAGCGGTCACAGGTTTTGACAGCACACTGTAATGACCTAAACTGCTTTCTGTGAGGGGGGGGGGGAAGAGGGATTGTTGAAGCCGTGTGAGAAGAGAGGGGAAGACAGCATGTAGCCTGGCTGAAGGGGGTGAAAGGAATCAGGGAAAGCATTTAGGGATTATTCTCTTTGGCCCTGCTGTCAGATCCTGGGTATTATTCCTTATAGTGCCACTAGGGGCAGCAGCAACACACATACTGAGGATGGACTCTGCATCTTAATACTTTTGTGATGCCATCTGCCTTTGTGGTTCTTTAGCTTCTGCATCATGAACTGCATGACTCATTCAAGAAATTGCACATTTGTAATTTTTATTCAATTAACACCACAGAAAAGTTCAGGTTTTTTTTAAATGCGACATGTCAACTTGTGAAACTGTGATTCTGTGTGATTCTGGGTGTCATCTCAGGATGTGCTGTGATTGTGGTGGGCTCATTTAATCAAAACATTCTTTATAAGTCTTTTAATGTGCTCTGTTTTAATCTTCTCATTCCCTCCCAGTCAGTGGACAAAGCAGATGTGTGTAACCTTGGTAACGGGGTGCGTTCAGCGAGCTTGTGATTTTAAATTGTGATTGTGGTGCTGGCAACAGCTCTATAAGATTACAGACACTTTAATACGTTCACGCACCCTATGTTTCACACAACAACGGATTCCCACAGACGAACACTCCTGAGTCATAAATCTTGAAATAATTTGAGACATTAAAGCCAGTAATAGGAAGTTGTGCTTGTGCACAGTCTGTGAAAACAGAGAGCAAATATAATGATCAGTCTGCACTTTAAAATAGTATGTAGTGCACAACTACACACCACCTATGTTGAGCATTTGTACACACAGTAAAGACTTTCTCCACATTTGTATCGTTATTATTTAAATATTGCAAACATTTTGAAGATCAGAGTGCAATTAAGGGCTTAATGACACGTTCTTAGAAATAAATGAATGCAGTAACTTAGCGAAAATGTCAATAAATATGTGTCACTACATCTTTCTCATATCTGTGTTTGGCACTGACCTGAAATATTAGTTGTGAACATACCACAAAAATCTCCCTAAAATAATTTAACAATTACTGAGTGACTAAATACAGCACGTTGAGTTTCTTTGTTATATTATGCTCTGATTTATAATTTGACGCTGATGCCATATCTTTCATTTTATGTGTATATTTAGTAAATAATATATGTCATAAATTGAATAGTTCCGAACCTGGATGCTGATTGGTCAACAGAGTCTTCTAGTCATTCCAAAATCTACAATTTAGTAATGAATGTGAAAACATCTGTTCACCATATCACCGCACAGCAACCCTATGAGGTCGTTATTTCAGTCGCATAGTAACATTTTGTTACGCCAAGGACTATATCGTTTAGCAGAGAGACACTTAATGAACTTGCTTAATGAAATAAAGTTTTAATGGAAATTAGTGTCCTTAGTATTTTTATTATGTGATAACCATTTAATCAAAAGCTGCGCTAGATTGTGAATATAGTCATGGCTAATGGGTTTTTTGGGCTTTCTGCTTTGTTATTTAGCAATTTGGTTTAATTCAATTTATTTGCATAGCGCTTATACTGTTCCAGAGCAGCTTTAGAAAGAAAAGTGTCTTAAAATTACTCACTGAGCACTCAACATTATATATATTATACATAACATTATATACAGCATATATATATATGACATTATATAAATGTTATGTACAATATTCACAATATACCACAACCTCTTATGCTTCAAAGACTTTATGCGTTGAAAGTCATTGTAAATTACACAGTGTAAATGTATTGTGTCTGTCATTAGAACATCTAATATGCTTCCTGTGTCTTGCATATAAAGCTACAGCAGGTCATCTAAATATCGTATACCAGTCTCTAAAGTGTCTTAAAAATGTGCCCTTTAGTAATGGCTTCTCCATTCGTTTTTTCTTTAATGAACTGCGCACATGCATTAAAAGCCACCCCGGGTGATGCAGAAAGCCAGTGGAAGACAGAAATAAGGGCAGCCCTTTTGGGAAGAGTTATGAGAATACCTGTCAAAACCTTTTTCCCATCTCACACACCAGGTACGTCGCTGTAAGAGTAAACAGTAAGCGTTTATGTTGTGCAAATGTGTTTGCCCTTTTCCAACAGTTTAGGCAGACAATTTAAGTCATGAGTTTCAATTCAGCGCTAAATAGGTAGAAAACGGTTGTCGCGGATATGTTGAAAGTTAGTGAATTAGGGATGTTTCATCACCGCGAGGACGGGTGAGAGTGGAGGAGCAGAGTGCTGTTGAGCAGCACATTTCTGCCTAATTGGACGGCATAAAGCATGTCCTAAAAAAGTAGGTGTGCTCAATATGGGCCATCTGATTATTTAACCACCGATATTCTGTGTTTGACGCCTGAGGCGTGTGCATTTAAATTTTGTCATGGAAAAAGTTTGTCAGTTAAAGAACCGAAAATAAAAGGCTTACAATGAAATGAAATGAAAATGCAATATAAATGATTTAATTACATTTTGCTTTATCACGTTCCAAACAGAAAGACAAACCCAAAGGTGAGGCCACACGGTCTGTGTAATGGAAATTAATTTCCACACTAATTCTCTCAATAAACAAAGCAGGGGTGAGTAAGTCTAGCTCCCTACAGAAAGCCACGTCTGAGCCTTTGACAATTCAGAGATGTTTATTATGTTGTGAATCACAGGTTTGAATGTGACAGGTGTTTTCAGTTATTCATAACAATATTGAGGTGGCTAGATGTTCTACCTTTCTTATTTTGGTAGGAAATTGAGTGATTCTTGTCTCTACAGTACAAAAGTTGGCACTGGGGTGCTGAAGTGGTTGCCAGGGCATTGCTGTGCAGTTGCTGGGGGGTTCTGAGTGTTTTTGTAGCACATTGCTGGTTGGTTGCTTACTGGCCAAGGTCAAACTAGTCCACCGCAAAATGTTTTTCTCAGTTTTCTCAGTCGGCAGACATAATTTGTAAAGCTGATAAGCAGATTTGTCAGATCTGATATCCCCCATCTCTCGTTTAAATTGATTCATTTATTTATGTATTGGTCTATGAAAATCTTTTACACACCTTTTAGGTATTTTAAGCATATGTTATTGATTTTCTAAGTGTGAACACGTGTTCCAAATCCAGCCAATCAGATTCTGAATATGATGTCATGCAGCTCAGTTTGAATGCTCCATTTCATTCTTTTAGAATGAGCTCTGTTTTCTTTCTGGAAATTATAAGGAACAATGCACCAGCATTTCAGCCCATGTCTTAGTGGCAAATCTGTGCTTTTTTTAGAGAAGCATCTCATGCATTCTGACTGATCATTGCGCCAAAAAGGAGTACGTCTCTGTCTCACTCAGTCACACAATGTCTTTCTAAACACTAAAAGGGAACACCCATTGAAGGCTGAAGCTTTCAGTGGTTGGAGTTTAGTGCTGAATGTCACAGATTTTATATTGGCAAGCTTTTAACGCCTCCAACAGTGCCATTAGTGGCACAAAAACATTTTTGAGAAATGATTCAAAGAGGGTAACAAGACTGAAATGTGGCCCTTACGGCTGCAGTTATCACTACTGAGCTCTCTGTGTGTATAAAAGCCAGCGGTAACGTGTCATTTTGGCTGAATCACTTCTGCTTTACTGGCATGAATGAAAATGGGGTGTGACTCAGAAACTCATGATGAAGTGAATGTCAGTGAACTTGTGTGAGTGTCACACAGTTTAAGCCTGTGAGAGAGATGGAGAGGCACCACAAATGTACTATGGTGAAAGAAGTTTGTGAGTTATAGTGTTTGTGAGTGTTTGTGTAAAGCTTTAAGTGGATTGACAGAGTGAGAACGAATTAGGCACGGCCTGCTTTTAGGGGTGGAAAACGGCTTTAAAAAGTGATGAAGAGGACATTACACTAGGGCAGCTAGAGGAAAAAATAATGCTCGACAGAAAATAAATTTAAAGGAATAACTCACCCAAAAATAAAACGGCTGTCAGTTGATATACATTTTTGGTTTATGGTGCTTTAACATCCCTCGAGTTCCAGTCCCCATTCATTGTAATTGCACAGAAAGGAGTGACTAGTCAATTCTTCAAAATTGCACCTTTTTGTGTTCCATGGAAAAAAAAAGCCATAAGGGTTTGGGTAAGTCAATAATGACAGAATATTCATTTTTGGGTGAGCTATTACTTTAAATGAGGAACGGAGAAAGCGGGTGGCCTTTGCGGCCTTTGCCTGAGGTGGACATGGTCTGTAGTACATGTCTCTGTGTCCCTACCTCCCCACTTCGTCCCCCAGAGATGCGGTTAGGCCCCCTCCCTCGATCCACAACTCAACACCCCCGGCCATAGCTGACTTTACAAGCAGCTGGCTGTGATATGGAACAAAACACTGTGGAAAAAGAAGGAAAAAAGTTCTGCTTTTATCTCCCTCTTTTTTCTCGCTGTCCCCTCCGAGGTGGGGTAAGGGAGGGGTTGACCGATTTAACAGCTGCTAAGGTAATGCATTCAGAAAGTCATTTGTTAAAATCTAATTGATGGCTATACTTGCACCTTCACTCATGGTGGCTGGGCAGAAACGGGTTGAACTGCGGCAGATGCTGCCCGTCTGTTCCAGATCTCCATTTAAGTCAAGGTGTTCTGGCACACCACATCCACAAGCACACACACCAGAACACACACTCATTACGCACGCACAAGCACACACGTCTGCATGATTCGACCATATAATTAGATAGAAAATAAGGTGCTGCCTTCATCAGCATTGATAATGACAATCAATCACCGCTCATCTTAACTTTTGTTCGCTGTGTGCATGAACCAACAATCAAGGTTTGTGCATAATCTTCTATTCTTGGAATTGTGACTCTGTATAAATACATTTATGCCACCTCTGTGTCTGTGTAAACATGCAGTATATTTGCAGCTTACATGCGACTTCTATGCAGTGTAAGAACAGCTACAGATTTACAGGCATATTTAAGTAGAGTTAAATTAGCTCCTAATCCCATGACCCAGCTAACAGGAACATTTTCAGAACATTGGCTTCATTCTCTAACATTCTCTAAATGTTCTCCCCAAGTTAACACTAGTAGAAAATGTTTTAAATGTTATATATATATATATCAAAAATTGTATTCCTAAGTTGTTGGTAGAACGTTTTAAAAATGTTACAGAATTACAGTTTCAATAATGTTCCTATATTCAAGCAATAACGTTAATACAACATTTATAAAACTGGATGCTTTGAACAGTTCTAGTACTTTCAAAATAACATTTTCAATGTTTTTGGTACATAATGGTAACGTTAGGGAAATGTTTTTACAACCTAAAACTGTTAGCTGGGGAGGGAAGCCCCCACAGGGGTTTAGGGCCCCCTGCACTGCTGGGACTATAGGGGTGTTCTGTACACAAGTGACAGCCATGATTTTGTATGATCGCTTTAGTTTATTATGTATTCAGTGTTGCATTGTGAGTCGCTCAAATGAAATGCATTAAAAGCCCAGTTTTAACACACAGATCACACCTTTGCACAGACCGTATGCTTTGTGATGTGTTATCAGGCTGGGGGGGCTACAAGTGTCACATACTATCCTTTAGGAGAGTGTGTCATTGAGTTTATAACCTGTGTATGCGCCACCTCCCTTAGGGTGTACTCACACTAGGTACGGTTGCCGTGAACCGGGCCCGAGTACGATTGTCCCCCCTCCCCCCTCCCCCTCTGGCCTGCACTCACATAGGGTTTCAGCATTCGTGCCGGAGCACGCTTA
>JAZGTJ010011085.1:0-17333 GCA_036877575.1 Botia almorhae
GATAAAGAGGGTTAACTGCTTGTGACCACAATTTAATTTTAATCCAGGACACAGTCACACTTATTCATATAAAAGTGGAGTCTGATTCTGGGATGGGTGGAGCCACACACACACTAACTGCCTCACATTCTCTCTCTCTCACACACACACTCTCTCTCACTCACACACACTCTTGCAAAGCATTTGAATGCAGCTCACAGTTGGTACGTTACAACTTGGCAAGAAAAGGCCTTTTATATAATAATTAACAAGGCTATTTTAAACCCCTTTGCCCCACACAGCTAATTACCCCAGCTGACTTCTGCCCTCACTTTTTCATTGTGCCCCAGAATAGCGCTGGATTCAATTCTCTCAGCGGCTACAGCCCAGACCAGTGCCACTGTGTGCTGTGAGCTCCTGTGTGCTGTTCTCAGTGCTGGACCATGCGAACGACAGATTGACCACAACTACCTGAACAGCACGAGTGTGTGTCTTTGCTGTCTTCTGATTGGTCCTCTCACAGACTGAGTGAATCTGTCCTCGGAGGGTAATTAGCAGCAAACACAGGCCACTTAATTGACCACTTTGTTCTGTTAACACGAGACAACTGTAAAAAGCGTGTGACATACGCTCATAACTCAAGAGCAATAAAGCATCTTTCCTCTCGTCTCTCTTTTGATCGGACATCAGTGAAGTGAAATGTTAATTTTCTTCTGCAAACTTAGAAGGCTGATTCATTCCAGCCCCTCTGAGTCAAATACACACACGATGAGTTAAAAACAGAGATCCACGCTTCCTGCTCCCATTTGCTCTTTTTAGAACTGAAGCCTGACGTTTATAAAAACCGCCAACAGAAAGGTAAAAGACAGAAACGTAGAAAACGTTCCACTCCAAGTTAAACTACAGAGTGAGTACTATTAAAAATATGGGACTTTAAATACTATACTATGTACTATACAAAAACACGCAATAATACCTACTGAACACACATGCACAATCTACAACAAAGAGCACTGTGAATCCATTGATTTTAAAAGGAATGAGGCAGAAGAAGAATGCAAAAGAAAAATGCAAGAATCTGCAAAAACGATGCGACAAAAAGCGGAAAAAATCTACTATTGTTGACACACTCAATTGGCATCAATTGGCATCCATTGGCTGCTGAAGTCAGAAAAGTAAATAAAAATTACATTTACTGAAGTCTCTCTTGATTTCAAACCGACCTGATTTTTAACATACCATCATACATTAAGGTCCAAATTAAAGTTCGTAAGAGACCTAAAGGTCAGAGAAATGTTTGTTTACCATGCAGACACGCCTTACTGAAGATTTTTCTTGTTCAAAGGTCTGACACAATTCACAACAGAAGGTGGCGTATTCTTACAGCAGTGTGAAACAAAGCTCTGGTCCATCATTAGCATAATACCAGCGGTCCAGACTGAATCTAGCCAGAACAGACTGGGCTAAAAGCAGTTCTTCCTCCCTGC
This sequence comes from Botia almorhae, assembly GCA_036877575.1. Classification (NCBI taxonomy): domain Eukaryota; kingdom Metazoa; phylum Chordata; class Actinopteri; order Cypriniformes; family Botiidae; genus Botia; species Botia almorhae. Next base: position 1,467 of record JAZGTJ010011085.1, read on the forward strand.
AGGCCATCACAAAACAGAACAGAAAAACATGACTCGGATGTGAATGTAAAAAGGTCAGTGTGATGTTAGCAGTGCGGTCTCTGGAAGAGGGCTCATCCCTGGCTGGAATTAGACTCATCTGGTTTCCTATGCTTGGCACCAGACTGGCACTGAAAGACATGCTACCACCTCAAAGCTTAAAAACGTTAAAACGTCTGCTGTCTGGACCAATAAAATCTCAACGAGTGGAGAAGGAAGACAGACGGCTAGCTGACCTCTGCCCTCTGCATTGGATGCTAAAAACGAGCATCTGGATCACGGTGCTGGTCTAATCAGAACTGATGAATGTGGGTCGCCTTTAATCTCGCTGCGTTGAACTGATTGGAAAGCCGACTCTGCTTTGAAGTGGAGAATTCCATTAGTCTCCGGCACTCAGATCCGACCGGTTCAGGGAAGCCATCACACACACTATTTTTTGTACACCATCACGTCCCCTAAAGGCAACTGTAGAAGCCCTTTTTAAGAGAAAACAGCAAATGTCTATTTAAAGAGCATCTGTATGAGAGACATACTTGGTCTTGGTCCTGGCTGACTGGGCAGCACTGTGGCATCCTGAGCAACTTCAAGGGCTCGCCATCACTTTGATCCAGTCAAATACGACAACTGACTGTTAAGGGATCACAAACAGTGAAGCAGAACTGAGCAAAGAGCCGGTGAGGAGAAGCAAGCAAGCCACCATCTGGACTGACCACCAACTCTCTCTCTTCACAAAGGCAAACGTACCGAAGCGTCTTCTCAGTCGCAAAAAAGACAGACTGTAACTGAAGTTCAACAGCTACCTATTTTCCTTTCTTTTCAAACCGTTTCCAATAACCTTTTGTGTCCGTAGTGGTTTGATATCTCCTCACAACAGCTGTTTGAAACTGGGAACCTTTTGTGAGTATGATCTACTTGGCAACGCTTAGAGGCATCAGTACATAAAAATCAGCATTTCAAGTCGTGAAAACGAAGAGGCCAAAGGCGCTGTGGTTACGGGCTTGCCTGTCTTCTCTGAAGAATGAGATGGAGAGAGAAAGAGAGGAATAGCTGAACCCGAGACCTTCTCATATCACTGCAGTTTGTATTCAAACAGAACACACAGCGGCAGTCAGAAAGAGCAGTCGAGTAAACAAAGCCCACATGGTTTCATCTTAGATTACCACAGGGCAGGTGCTGAAGAGAAAAGACAATAAATTAGGACGCAAAACTGCAAGGAAAGCAAACCTAAGCGGTCACCCCTGCTGCTACAATTCAGCTAAGAGCCATTTATAGTCCCTGACATGACTTTAATTTTAATATTACAGCCAAACTAAACCAAACATGGTGGGATTATGAAGCACTCTGTGGAATCTCGTCTCCTGACAGCCGGAGAGCACTGAAGCTGGCAAACCTCAGGAAGATCGCTTGGGTTTGTTCTTCTGTTTTTATAAGGAACTGTCGGAGCTTAAGGGAACAGAGCAAGACAGTGAAGGAGAGAGAGAGAGAGAGAGAGGATTGTAATCGGGAGAAAGAAGCAAGACTGAGGGCAGAGTCCTGAGATTAGAAGTGGGACTGGGTGGCTCATCGTACCTAGATTATGCATCTATATTTAGTTGGAGAATTAATATTACCTTTTTATTACGTTATTTAAATGTGCAAAGTATTTTAGTTTAAGGCTTGTTCACATAAGAATGATAACTATAAAGATAACTATAACTATATAAGCAGTTACATTAACGAACGATAACACTATGATTATTTTAAGGTCACAGTAACGGCATGAGCCCTTTAAATTTAAATAAATTTGGATTGGCTGTCAAATGTCAGAATGATTTACTCTTGAATGTAGAATGACTTTTATTTTTCAGTTATTTTATCATTATAGTTATCGTAATGCATTTGGTATTTACTATTTTTAATATTACTTTACAGTTTTTCTTTAATTCTGCACTACTGACATTTTAATTTTCTTTGCAACAGTAGTGCAAATGCTTAATATTTACAATGTACTTCACATTGTGCGTTATTGTACAAGCAACACAAACATACAGTTTTTGTCATGGCAATAAGACACTTAAATTGAAACTGACGTTGTGAAAGAGAGAAAAAGAGAAAAGCAGTGGACAGAGACAGTTCTGAAATCAAGAGAGAGACAGGACTGAAATCAGGAAAAACAGACAGACAGACAGACAGACAGGACTGAAATCAGGAAAAACAGACAGACAGACAGACAGACAGGACTGAAATCAGGAAAAACAGACAGACAGACAGACAGGACTGAAATCAGGAGTAACAGACAGACAGGACTGAAATCAGGAGTTACAGACAGACAGGACTGAAATCAGGAGAAACAGACAGACAGACAGGACTGAAATCAGGAGAAACAGACAGACAGACAGGACTGAAATCAGGAGTAACAGACAGACAGGACTGAAATCAGGAGTAACAGACAGACAGGACTGAAATCAGGAGTAACAGACAGACAGTACTAAGGGCACAAGAGAGTGACAGGACTGAGCAGAAAGAGAGACGGCAATGAGATCAGGAGATAGCAACAGGACTAAGGTCACAAGACAGTGCAGAGAGAAAGAGAGAGTGGGAGAGAGAAAAAGCAGCCAAACACAGAAGATTGCAGCAGGGAGTCTGGCTGCTTTATTGCAAGATATTGGGTCATGTCTCAGTACACAGGCAGGAGTATGTCTGCGAGACACATCTGTGTTTCAACATAGAACACATCCAGCCCCGACAGCTCCAGTGTGTCCGACAGCTATGGGCTCTTACTCCGGGCTGCTTTGAATTAGCGGTTTAGCTCATGGTCAGGTTCTCAACGGTCCGAGAACTTGTTAAAGAACATTAGATCCCAGATCCAACAAGATAATGCCATTAAACACCAACCAACTGCGGTCCCCCCTCAGGTCACCAAAAGACAGCAGGCAGCCGTGAATGATTGAAAGCAAATATCACAGTCCTAGTGTCTACGGACATATGCAAAACGAAAGCGTGACATATCTAGTGCATTAGAGTCTGTTGCCCTGGGCGGAACAGAACAAAACTAACACTATCAATTAAACTAAACGCATCAATTAAACAATGACCTTCAAATGTCCTTGATTACACAAACAGCAGTGTGACGGATTTCCCAGAGTAATTTTCTGTGCACTGTTTTATATAATTAGCAGGTATGAGCAGCGATTCGTTACATCATTTGATGACATTAAGATTTGAATTGTTGTTCTCTGTAATGCTGAGCTGAAGAGAAGACTTCCCTTTATTGCTTTCTTTTCTTGTGCTGTTTATAATGATTAAAACTGGACTTATATCAAAACAAAACAGTCAGAGTTATCAGTCTCTCACAATGATCTCTGGATAGACTTATAATTTTTTTTGTAACAATAAATCAAATTAAGTATTTGTTAAACACAGGATAAACCATATATTAGCCAAAATTTACAAAACACAGAATTAATGTAATTTCCAGTTTAGACCACATCTATTTAAACAGCCCCATTATAAGCTCCTTTACCTTATATTGAGCCAAGCTCTTGCTGATGAAGAATACTGAGAGAAAGAGAGAGAGAGAGAGAGAGAATGAGAGAGTGTGGTTGGAGGTTGGACTGACAGGCAGAGATGGAGAGAGATGGAGAGAGACAGTGACAGCAGCGGTGAGACTGACAGTGCAAAGAGAGAGACAGACAGACAATAGAGAAAAAATAGAATGAGTGAAAACTCAATCACACAGGAGGAGGCCCAACACAACGGCTGATTCTGCCTTCCCACAGAGACACCAGAAACATAAATGATCAAAATAAACCAGGCAAACGGACAAAAAAACATCTGAAAATGAAGGAAGGAAAATGGCATCTACACACTTAAGTGACAGACTCCCCTATACAAACACACACATCATCCTGTTTTACTGCAGAGCTTGTTTAAAAACTGCTTATATCTCAGGAGTTTTAGCTGTGGAAGTCAAAGAAAGATGGAGACAAAGCTCTCTCTCTCTCTCTCTCTCTCGTATAGCCAACGTTTTGCTGGTGTAATTACTTGTGCAGATGCCTCACCACAAACACATACAGAGCTGACAAGTGCAGATGTAGACTTGTCTATAAACAAAACTGTTGTGTTTTCCAATGAGTGTGTGTGTGTGTGTGTGTGTGTGTGTGTGTGTGTGTGTGTGTGTGTGTGTGTGTGTGATCATCCCAGAAACAAGCGTAACACAAGCTCAGGCTAAAGTGACGTCTCAGCACCTGTGAAGTTTTCACAGCGGATTAAAAACAGACCTGCTGTAATTCCACAATCCACAGTAGCCTGATATCAGCACTATATATCAGACAGACAGATGGATAGAGATACAGGCAAAGAGTGAGCAAGAGACATTTATTACCTTAAAACATGATTTGTACATACAGAGAAAGAGAGAGAGCGGGAGAGAGAGAGAGACAGGAAAAAGAGAAGAGACATGCAGAAAGACAGTGGCTGAACTGCAAAAGTACTTACAGGAAAGATGCAGCCAGCAAAGACAATATACAGACACACACACACTAGGGCAGAGCATATAAAACAATGACAGCAACCACAGTCAATTCAAAACACACACACACACACAAACAGAGCCTATAAAACAATGACAGCAACCACAGTCAATTCAAAACACACACACACACACACACACACACATTTACACAGAGCATATAAAACAATGACAGCAACCAGAGTCAATTCAAATTCATAGCCACAGCTCATTCACTGACCGTCTGATGCATACGGGCGCACAAGTTCGGACTTACTATCCGAAATGAAAACTTCCAGGATAGTCAGATTTTTACCAGTCTGCCTGGAGACAAAGTCATGTTTACAAGCTACCGAGATGATAAATGAGAATTTGTGCAGGAAGAACTAATCGGAATGAAGTCTGGCATATCAGGGGCATTAAATGTATAAAAGATATTCAGAGTTTTGTTTGAAGCACCACATCATATATTCTGTTTTTGATTACCAAATGTTTATTCTGTGGTTTTGTACAACCAAACAAAAATTGCAAAACATTTTCAGCGCCTCTGTATTTTATTTTGTGATGCTATTTCAGATTTTGCTTCCTCTGAACACAACACAGAAACAAAAACAGATACTTTATAACAGTCAGACAGTCTGTGCCCACCAAGAACTGTGGGCAGTTTTTAGCACAGAATTGTTAGGACAGTGCAATGGGGACCAGACAGATTCTTGCTCTATGAGACTATATGCAGGTATATGCAGGTACTAGCTCGCCATCAGCAGCTGGATCCTAACAGTGGCCCTTATTTTCTTTACTGTTATTTACTGTATTTTTTGATGACGGTCTGTGCAGGTTTAATCCTGTATACAATGAGCTACAGCACCCTGGTTCCTCCAAAAATATGAATCCCCACCCTGTCAGAACAACACAGAACTCTGTGTGTGTGTGTGTGTGTGTGGTTTCACTCCTCACATCTACCTGAGGACACAGCTGTTTCCTGTGTCGAAATAAACCCTCTGATCAGCAGCTCTCCTCATCTCAACTTGTTCTGTCTCACTGACTTTCTCCACAGACCCTCTCCACTGTAAGTGTGCTTACAGTGAGGAGAGCGGTTAGGAGTTCACAGGTTACACCTGAGGCTCTGAGCTGAGCTGCAGTCTACTGTATGCCCTCACCCTCACACACACACGCATATGTGGTTCATATCCCATACCCCACCCCTAAACTATACTAAACTAAAATAAAACACAGCAATAGAATAGCACCATCAAAACGCTCCCACTATAATCGACCAAGCTGTCTACACCGCAAGCCAGCAATATCGACACAGGTTTAATCTCTACTAAAACCCCCAATACAGCTAAACTGGCTACAATGGCTGAAAACAGCCAAAATGACAGTCATTGCCATAGATTTGCATTGATTTGCAGCCAAAACCTGTTAAACACACAGAGTTGAAAAGTACGAGCGGTGACTCAGAGTTTACTGAGGGCTGGAGATGACCTGATTCCTCATCGATCACGCAGCCATAGTTCTCCAATTCTCCCAGGACCCAATGAGCAAATGTCCAGCCGGTCTAATGAATCCGTTAGTCAAACTGATTTAATTAAAGCAGAACCTCTGCCTGAGTGGCACACAGGCAGGAGAAAACAGAATCTCACTTTGGTTGAGGAAAGCGAGAGATTTTAACAGCAGGTACCCAACATTTCAGAGAAAGTTTCCCTTGGGGGCAAAAACACAGACGTGACTTTGTATACGTTTATCGACTCCAGACCAATAACAGTGTAATTTGTTTAACATCTAATTAAAAGCTAACTCAAAAGAAAAAAACAACACTTTAACGCTTTACTACAAAACACTGCGGGTCATTTTTCAGATTGCGAACAATTAATTGAAAACCACAAAAACCACAGTTAGTTTGAAAAATTGCTTTTTGCTTTTATACGTTTTCATAGTAAACATATTTGGTGTTTAATATAATTTTGCAGGAATGAGATTTCATTAACAGAACAAGAAACTAAACAAAAGGAACCGGACAAAACATCCCGTCACTTAGTGCGTTCATTGTTCGGTTAGGGCAAAAACTTGCAAGTGATAGCTTGTATCTGTTTATAGCAGCGTGTCTGAATAGGATACGGTTTTAGGAGCTGGTATGAACAGGCCTGCACTGCGCTTCATAAGCACACCTTTCCTTTCTGTGAAAGAGGAAGTTCTGTGTTTCGACTGAATCAAATACAGCATCACACAAACTTCAAACAAAACAAAACGGAACAAGAACTAGCGTGGAACAGGTGCGAATTCTCATTACACAGAACACATGTCTGCACGAGTCTGCCGTGAGATTTGTGGACACAGCCATGAGTTTTCTTTGGATGTTTAGGAATGACAGGAGACTTGTCAAAGACAATCACCCTGTGGCTCTGCCCACGGCAGTCTGAGATCTGTCCCTGTCTCTCACAGCACAGAGAAAAGCTATTAAACACAACAGAAATCTACAGTGAGTAGAGAACAAAAGAGAGTGAGAGAGAGAGAGAGAGAGAGAGAAAGCTGTTGTTTGTTCAGCCCCATGGTCCATCACCTTGATCTGGGCTGATCGAGCAGCTGTGTACTGGACAAAATCTTGGCTTAAACCCACCCCGTCTCCATCTAATAAACCCAAATCCAGCAGCCGGATATCAGCCTCTCTCTGTGTGCACTCCTGCTGTTGTGGAAATGTCCTGTTATTGCTGCTCTCTCTCTATTGATCGGGGTGTAATTGCTCTAAAACTCGTCTGTGTGGAGGCGCTTCCTCTTTCCGTGCGGTATGGGGCGTAGTGGGGTTTCTAAACACACGAACCACAAGCCACAGTGAAAGTCTTTCCCAAAGATATTAAACTCCCAGACAGACTCTCTGCATGATACTCTGCCTCTTACAAAAAGCACAATGACTTCCTCCCAGAGTCTATGAGCTCATCTATCCAGTCTGAGTGGGTCATCAAATGTGAACGGTCGTTCCTATGAAATCACTTTCAATGTGAGGAGTCTGGATTCTGTGTCACACTTCTGATAACTTTAGATAACTGCATTAGAAGAGCTAAAACACAGACGCTTCACAATGAGAGAGAGAGAGAGAGCAAGCGAGAGAGAGACAGACAGTTATGTCTGAGTCACGTTCAGACAGACCCAAAATACATCTTTACTAAAATAGCACAACACACACTGAAACACACACACGCACACACACACACTAGATGAAAAGGCCCCCAGCAAGATCACAGTAGAGGAGGGGTAGATGACTACTGAAATAAAACACAAGAGTGAGTGGAGGAGAGGGACAGGGAAAGGAAAATGAGAGATAGGCTCTATCACTATATAGGCAAATCATCTCTCTCTCTCTCTCTCTCTCTCTCTGGTTTGTTGATTTTGCATGGCATGTATATGCTGGTCAGTCAGCTCAGTTCCGAGTCAGTTCTCTCTCTCTCTCTCTCTCTCTCTCTCGCTCAGCATTACAGCAGTAGTATTATATGCCTGAATGAGAGTGAAAACTCATAACTGTCCTTCACTTTTATCTCCTCTAGATTCATCGCACAGCTGTTTTTAGCAGAGCATCAGAAGACGGGCCTTTATCTTCCTGGTGCAGCAGGCACAGAGAACTGTCTGTGGTGTCTTATTAGAGACACAGAGGAACACCACAGTTTTCTTTCATGTGGGTCTTTATGAGAGATTCGTAAAACAGAATGACAAACTTCCTCAACCACTGATGTTAAACAGCCTGAATACACCCACATGGAATCTGTGCATTTTTTTGTTGTTGCACTGATTACAGCAGAAACCTGCAGTTTGGATTTAATTTTGGTAAAATGTGTTAAACCGAGTTGACAGTACAACACTATTGTTAGTAACTGAAATGATCAAATTATTTAATTCAACATGAAACCAGAACTGGCCTTATTTATTCTCTTTAAACACTTCCTTTTGTTCTTGTGCACAATTCATCTGCGCAATCATTCCAAAGACAAAAGTGTGTCTTAATCTTGTCATAATCTTTCATCGAAATGTAATAACTCGCTTCTTCTCTAAAAACTGCAGCTGTTCTTGCCAATAGTTTAAGCAGTAACTTAATGCCTGTTAATGTTCATATGAAAAAGTTACAGTAATAATAACACATCTATAAATCTGAACAGTGATCTTTAGACTCCAGATACTGGTCTTAAAACTGTGTGCCGGAGGGGTTCCAGGAGGTGAGTCATTCTCCATAACAGACTGCATACTGGCATTCTGATTTAGCACCATTTCACTTTTCACATTCACAATCCAGTAAAAGCGAATCAAACTGTTACATATCCTGTTTTACTCCTGAAATACGTCACACTGTAAAAGTGAAATGGGTTGAGTGGATGTGTAGAACTTTGGCAGTTCTGCAGAAGGTTCCGTGGGTTCAGATTCTCTGCAGGTCTGAAGAGGATCGTTAACGCAATGAGACCAGGCAGACCAGAGACAGATCAGTGTGACTAGCAGAGATTATTTTACTTGTCGCTGTGTGTGTTTGTGTTCTATACTGGTTTAAACTATTCCTTGAGACTCTGAATCCCATCAAGACGAGTGTCACAGGAAATCCATAAAGGGTTTAACCACAAACGACAACAAAAGACCCTCGTGATGAGGTAAACGATTACACGGATGAAAGAACCACTGCAGACCCTCTCAGAAGGTTAGTGACCTGTGCTGAATAATTTAACAAACTCAGCCTGCCAAGCTTTGAAATAAACCTTTACATCTGTCTCCAGTCATCATTTTCCCTCATTTTTACTGCTGGCTACATCTCTTCTGCCCCTTTGGAGTGATAGAGACAGTCATGTAATGACAGGAAATGATGCAATCAGAATAGGACGTGAGCCACATTTAAACCTGAAGCGCCACATCCCATGGTGTCAAAGTGCTAACCACTAGGCCACAGCCCCGGCCTCCAGCTGTATTAATGAGCTCGCATTTACTGCATTCTCATTCGCCCCCCCTCAGCACTTCCTGTACGATCTGCTTGTACATTCCGCTGCAGTCGCTCTGCCACAGCCCGTTTCATGTTAGAATCTACTAGCCCCTCCCCCTTGTTTGTGTCTATTGTATTCTCTCTCACATTGGAGGTGAGAGCGAGGCGCCCCAATCCCGTGATCCCATCAGCTCAGCGCTGACTGATTGACTTTTCCCTTCCAATGATCTTCGCTGCCTTTGCTAGATATCGGATTGTTTCTTGTTTTCTGTGGAAAGTCGATGGCCGTCCTGACTGCTTTGCAGAACCACTTTAAAAGTGCTTTTCTTTTCCTAACTAAAACGCACACACGGCAAACACACTCGCGGCTGGAGGGATGTGTTTTCCGGGTGTTGTCTTTTTGTTAGATGGTTACCGAAGTAAAACTTGGAGTGTGCGAATTGTGTGTGAGTGTGTAAACCAATTCGCGGTTTGGAAAATTCCTAAGATTTTTACAAGTGAAACAGGATATTTAACCAGTGAGATTAGGACAAAACTAGTTTTTATTGATCAGGTATTGATTGGATGGTGAGAGGTTGCAGTTTGCAGTTGATTGTGAAGAACAGACATCCTGAAAAACAGCTGTTAAACACTTTTGACAAAGCTTTGTAAAAGACTGAAGGTCAAGTTTTACCGTCAAGTGCATACTGATGTAATGGTATCATTTCTTTAACAAATGTATAGTTATTTGTTAACCTATCTATGTTACATTAACAGTAACTGCCATTAAATGCATCTCTTTAAACAAGTTAACTGGTTTACAAGACTAGCTTGTAAACCAAAATCGGAGCATATAAACCAGAATAAGAGCCAGCGAAAATAAAATATTTCTCTTCAGAAAGAAAAGCATCTGCTCTGATTTGGATGGCTGTCTAATATAAGCTACGACAATCAGGGATGTCTTGAAGCTGAGTGGCAGTTCTCAGTGAGCACGTGCTAATCATGCAAACAGGAAACTGTTAATCACAAGGGTCACCTCTTCAGAAGAAACTCACGATTAGCTTCTATTTCCATAACAAGCTTTCAAGCTTTTTGAACGACACAAGAGGCCACAGTCCCAGTGGCAATTAAAATCATGTCAAGACACGCCATGATCTGTTGTGATATCACAGTGTGACACAACAGCGGCAACAACTGTTGGCTTGGAAAATCACCTCGAGACATCGCCGGCAACGGTCACTTTGGCTACCGATGACAAGCTCATTTCTAAGACTCAAAGGTAGTCCTCCAGAGAGGACAGGAGAGGAGATGGAAGACAGAGGACAGAAGACACATGGTGTAGAGGAGAGACATAGAGGACAGGAGAAATAAAGGAGAGGAGAGACATAAAGGAGAGGGCAGGAGAAACATACATGACAGGGGAGGAGAGACAAACAAGGAGAGGAGAGACACACAGGAGAGGAGAAGAATAGCAGCTGGACAAACTCCTCCATGAGTTAAGTGTAAATGACATCACGGCTAATATCATCAAGATGTTCAAAGGTGTCCCACAGGTCACCACACCCATCCATGGCCCTTAATGTGAGCACAGATGAGAGTCATCTCCATATATCTCCATCCAACCTCACACCTCTAAAACATAGACAGTACTACACAACAGCCATAGAAAGTCATAACCACAAGACAGTTAGTGTAAGAAAGACGCTCTCCAGCAGACACACACCTCATGCCGAGAAATAAACATGAGTGCTACCGTTCAGCCCAAACGCAGGCAAGATGTGTGACAGGAACGATTAGCTGGCGGCTTGCGGTCTAAAATCAATTTTACATGTTCAAAAAAAGCCCGTTCAACGCCAATGGGTTTGCCTTAATCCTATTGCCTTAAAATCCTTTCACATCTATGTCCTCTGCTTCACACCAATATAAATACAGCTCGTTCTGCACTGATAAGCGCGGCTCTCTGTTTCTTTTAAAGAAATGCCGTTAAAATGCGTTATTTTATCTGTCTTTGTGATAGGAGAAAAAGCGAGCAGCAGAAACGACGCTAAGTTACAAAAGAGAGAGAAACCCGTCCGTGTCTCCCTGAAATTGACAATTCAGTTCTCATAACCCACCATCCACAGGGGAGTTCATATTGTTTTAGCAGGTTCAAAAAAAATAACAGTGTTGCCTCGCAGCAAAAATGTATTTTCTTTGTTTCAACAGGAATCCAGGGAGCCGCGGGGGGAAAACGGCGGAGTCTTTTTTGAAGTTGCAAAAGGAAAGGTTAAGAGACCGAAACTAAAAAACAAAAATGGGAAAGTGTGAACATTTTGGAAATCTACGCCAGTAGGCCGAGAACCCGAAGCCAGTCTGTCCCATCTGTAAACCACTTAAAATTAAGGAAAATCCATTATCGATGTTTGTTTATTTTGGGACAAAAAAAAGAATCTGTCAGAGTGGACGGCCCTTGGGCGGACACTCTGAGCTTCAGGCCAATTTACAGAGTACAGATGATGAACGTCACTAACACAAATCGCAGCACTACCCACAAATCCCTGCAAATCACTTCAGATAAACACACGCATCACTGACCACATTCACGTCATCACTGCGTCGCTCTATTATTGTCTCATCATTTACTCTCCAGCGGCAAACTTATCCCACAATGAGGGAAATGATTTAATGCAGAGTTTTCGAATTCTGACCTTAGGTTGAGCGCGTCGAGGGAAGGCGACCTTGGGATCAATCTGCGAACAAAAGAGAGGACAAGAAAATGAGAATGAAAATAAGACATTTATCACAATACATGTCGTCCATATTTCAAATCATCAACACCATTGAGCTTAAAAATAAAATAAAATGTATGAGCACAGATGGGTTATAACAGAACGATGATATTAGCGCTCGAGATGAATCAGAATCGTTTTCGGCTCGTCATCTTGTTAATTTCAGCTTTTGTTCCGTCTTCCCGCTGAACTGATGTGGAGGTGCGCAGAGAGAAAGAATTATCAGAGAAACTATTTCATGCTCCAGTGTCGCACTGTCTTGCCTCAACCTTAATACAGCTCCTTATAAAGGGGACTTTCAAACAATCTCATCCAGGCAGACGTAGTCAAGAGGAAAAACATAAACAGATCGAAATTGGGCTCTTGCAGGAAATTACTTGTCCATGTTCAGCAAGGCAAAAGCTTTAGATTGTAGCAGACCTCGCAGCGTAGATTTGAACGTTCGCCTGAGGGCTCTGCAGTGTGTAAGTGTGTATCATTACCACACAGGCTGTTTCTTGCCCTGGACAAAGGTGTCAACCTTTTTTCTTTCTATTTTTCTTATCTGCACAAAAACATATCAACAACTGGGTCACTTGTTACCTTCGTATTAGCATCAGTAGCTAAATAGTCAAACAGACGAGCTCTACATCAGTAAACGTGACAGTTTAGGATATGCTGCCCAGCAGTGTGATTATATTCGCTGAAATGACACACTGGTGTCTACTGAACCAGCCCTTTCTATCCCATAATTCCGACTGACTGAGCCATGATTGTTATCTCTCTAAATCAGGTCAATTAGAGAGATGGATTTTGTAACACCTGGGTATGGAAACCTTCTCAGTGATGAATTCCATGCAGCGATTCGTTTTAGCAATTAGCCCGAGGCTTAACCAATTCAACCTCAATTATTCCACAGAAACAAGCTGGTGTGTGAGCAGAAACAATATTACGCTCTGAATTTCAAATCAGTGAAAATTAGAGACATTTCCTATACAGCCTGGGAGCAAGCAGCCCATTCTAATGATGGATGGACAGATTTGGGCCATAAATACATGCGCAAGAAGAATGAAACGATGATCTGATTAAGACTATAAAAATACTCCGCAGTTGTCTGATCAAAGTCCATTAAATGTATAAGCAGCATCTGTAGGGTCACGACCTTTGTCTATTACCGCTGCTGGTGCTGTATCAGACTTATTGTACAAGCAAAACCACAGCAGTTCCAGTCATTCAGTCAGACAACCAAACCACATATCAAAAACCTTAAACCCCAGTGATAACAGACTGAAACAAACAGCAGACAGCAGTTATTAGGCCAATATGTGTGTGTGTGTGTGTGTGTGTGTTATCAGATGAAACATTTACTAAGGTTCTCTTAACTCAGCAGTAACACAGGATAGTTTAATGTTTCATCTGACAGTGGCCTCGTTTGCACCTGGTATTAATATCCATTCAGGTAATCCGATCACAGGTCGCCAGAGCTAAATACAGATTTAAACAGGGTTTTGTGATCGGATCACTTCAACCAGATTCGAAGGTAGTAAGAAACAGGTCACCACATCGCAATTCCAAGATAAACCGCATCCTGATGCATCACAGGCAGCGACCGGCCACCTACTTTCACAATCACATATCACATGCAATGTGCTATACAACTCTATCCTATTTCTTACACAAATACTCTGAACTGCTAGCTGTGCCTACACCTACACTGCCTAAAAATACTGTCTAGAAAGGCAGCAAAGTACGTTTGTGGACACAGACTTTGACTTTTAGCAGACGTATACTTTGCTCAAAGTTCTTCAAGAAGACATCACTCAAAGTGTTTACTGTTCCTGTACACTGTACAAAACCTGTAGACTGATTGCTGGGGACGACATAACCCCCCACTGCGCTAAAAAGCTCACAGAAATCTGATTTTAGCTGAATACGAACGACACACCGCACAGCCCCGAAACCTCACTGCCAGTCGTAATTATTCATCACCGTCAGATTTACAGACACGCAAGTGTTTCTGGAGCACAGAGGATCCGGCGAATGAAGGCCGCGTGCGGCGAGTCACTCCAGGTATTCGGCACATTGTCTGACATTTAATTTTTTTGTTTTTCATGCAACTCTACAAAAGCCCAGAAATCAACGCACAGAAGTGTCATTTTCAGAATGCCAGCGAAGTGAGCGATGTAACAATACATTTACATCACGTCACATATCCAACACTCCAGAGGTCATTTGTTATAGTACTCTATATATACACACTTTCTTTATCTAGACGATTTTAAACTCAGGAAAGAAATGCGCTAAAATACAGAAAACACAAGCCAAGACACAAAAATACTTGATATCTTACTGAAGATGTGGAAGTTCATTATGTACAAGACATACAAAGTGAAGCAACAATTCCTTATGGGTGGGAGGTGTTGTGCCCACGGGCGTCTGAGATGACCGGGAAACGAATAGGGGAAACCCAATGCGATCAGATAGGTTCATAACGGTTCTCTTGAGTTCTTTACAGATTAACCGGGAAAGGACACAGAGAATAGAGTCCTTGTCAGTCATGTCAGTTGAAACACCATCCACGCAGATGCCAAATCCACTTTAACACACGTTTGACTTTATGGCTGATTGTATCGCATATACAGGGCTGAACAATAAGGATTGTGAACTATAAGAGGTTTATATGCCATGCCAACATCTTATCTTCACAAACAAGATAAACAGTTATTTTTACAGACGGGTTTTACGTCTAGTCCCAGACTAAATGTTTAAGCTGTCTTAACTGAAAGCCACTTGCACTGACATATCTTACAATTTATAAGCCAATATTTTTGAGGCATGTTTATAAAAGCTACTTAAAAGCTACTATAAGAACTGCCCTAATTTAACTAAGGACGATTCCTGGCCTAATCTAAGCCTATATGTACGTAATGTATCCTTTTTATTACATATTTTTACAAAAATCTATAATGTAACTATAACAGCTATAAATGCATAAACACACATTTGCTGGAAAACAGTGGCGTATTGTGATACATTACAGTTCTTTCATTTTTAACTGGAACAGGCCTGAAACTCTACCCCAGCCACCAGGACACCCTTATTGTTATGCCATGATATGCGAGCAGGTAAAATTTACAGTCCACTCAAGCCCACTAGAACTTATGAATAAGGAAACAGGAAATAAACATGGATGAAAAAGGAAATTAAAAACCCTGTGGGAAAGAACTACATCCGAATTTTCCGTTATATCGGATTTGTATCTGTTTCACTGCAGACTTAATAGTCTGACATCTGCAGCCCAGTCACAGACATGAACCAATGGCAGTATCACACATGATGAAGTTGTACATACCGTCTTTGAGTCTAATTCGTGGTGTGGTTGAGCTAAGACTTTATCTACACTGGAAACATCCGCAAATGTGACGAAGCCGAAGCCCCTGTGGAGCAAAACAAGAAACACACTGAAGGTCAGGAGATAACGTCATAGAAGAGACAAAAAACAGTGTCCCTACACACCATTGAGCTCCTGTATATCTGCTTAGTCATTTATAACACAGTAACGCTTTTAAAATTTCTACATTTCTACAAACAGCCCTTAATTCCTCCCCTACACTTTTCAAATGGTTCTCACACCTTTGCATAAAGTACAAATATAAGTGCTCATATACATAAATAACATACAC
>JAZGTJ010011086.1:0-11673 GCA_036877575.1 Botia almorhae
TACAAAACAAAACAGTTTTGTTGATTACAGACTGAAAAGCATCAAAATCTGAACTGAATTACTGGAAGTAGCACCTGAATTCACATACTGTGGTGAAAGGTACAGCATTCAATAAAAAACTACTTATCAACCAGTACAGTATGTACAGTATAGTACAATACAATATGTATTATAAGCAGGTATATTACAGTATAAATACATTCACAACATATAACATCCACCCGGTTTGCATTGTCATGTGACTAGTATATTTATTGATCTATGACATATTAGCAAAATAACATTGGACATACTAGTACTATACTCTATACTTTTACATACTATATACAGTAATAGGGAATTTAACCCCTCCCCCTAATAAATGCAGTGTTCCGCAGACGTCTGCAGATTCCACACGCGTCTGCTGATGTGAGTCCAAACTGATCACATAGGGTTAAAATATTCTACTAAACATGTAGCGACAGCCTCAGATGTTTTATAAAATACTATTTTGTTCAAGAGTAGTTTGGTCCAGACAAGGTTTGCCATGCTCCTCCTCAGTCTCGGTTCTGTTTAAGCTGTGATGTCAGAGGGCAGATGTTTCCTGAAGGAAGTGAGAGACGCAGGGAAGTGGGTCAGACTCTCAGCGTTGATCTCATGCTTTTAGATCAGCACCTCAGTTTTAAAAGCCTCGCTCATAACTGAGTCTATTTTTACACTAGCATCTCCACCACCCACCTGTCTGTCAGTCTCATGCTCTCTTTCTCATTCTCTCTCTTTTCCTCCCAGCAGAAACACCTCGCTCTCTTTGTTTTCACACAGTCTGAGTCACTCCGACAGCAGGTCGGTCCCTGTGCTTCTGTGGCTGGCTGGCTGGATGTTGTAGTGGGCGACCATGATGTTGTGCTGCACTGAGACCTTGTGAAAAGTCAAGGGTTAGAAACGCATATAGTAATACAAGTATAGCTTGAATGCACTAAATACAGGTTGGTTTGGATAAAGAGTCTGCCAATCAAATTAATGTAAGCGCAAAATATATCTCTCTTTATCTCATCATGTTCGCAAGCATGTTCTAGTGTAATATTAGCTGTAGCCAGCAGGTGGCAGGACATGCTTAACGGGTATACTGCCCACAGTACCAACAGATACTTTAGTCAGATATTTTAGGTCTTATTATTAGTTAGACAGTGTTGTTATTGTTTATATGAAGGTTTAAGGATTTGAACTGTGACTGTAGGTATTAAACTGATATTTATAACTAATCCCGCTCCAAAGGATGAGTGATGTCATCAATATCTTCTTCCTACTTGGGGAGAGGCGTGTTAGGCGTGACAGATGATGCAGTTCTATAGACTTACATTGGCGGAGGAAATATTAAGACACATTAATAAAGACAACAAATGGGGATGGGTTGTTCTGAATTGGGCTTGTGAACAACCATCTGGCAACCACCTAGCAACATGCTTAAAATCACACAGAACATGCGTAGCAACACCCTGGAAACAACCCACAAACATCTAGCACTGTGGTGGCCAGTTTTGTAAGATCAACCACCACTTAACTCACTTTATTAATAATAACACTTTCAACTATAATTTGATTTTTTATTTTCTAAAGTATTTGCTCACACACACTGTGTTGATGTCACATCACCTCATGATATCCTCATAAATCAATGATTATTTGCTTTAATTGACCTCTGTTTTAGTCCACTGTCTCTTCAGTTCTTCATTTTGTTTCCTTCTGTTTTCAGTATGAGCTTGCTACAGGATATGGTTCATGTTTGAAGGTCCCTTTTTACACTAATGAACGTTTCCTGTCCACACACACACACACGTGGTGTTTCAGCTGTCTGGCATTTCCAGAGATACCGTAGCTGAATGATCAGTTCTGGCATGTACACTCATTACCCAGAATTCCTCAGTGGGCACATTACAAGGCAAGAATGAAGCACCTTCCGTTCCGTTCATTACTTTACAGCCGCTGCAGGAAGCCTGACACATGCACTTTCTCATTTATTCTCATTTTCTTATTATATATCTCTATTCCTCTGTCCATGGTGCTGAAGTATGTTCTTTCAGTAGAGTGTCGTCAATTAAAAGTGCTGTAAGATTTTGATTTGTTTTCTTATGAAATGAATCACAATTGCCTGGCAGATATCGCGGAAATATATGTGACTCGGTGAACTGCAAATGAAAATGTGGTCGTGGGCCACCGTCAGATTCTTTATTTAGCCAATCAGAACGATTCGAGGCATTTCTGCCTGTCAATCTGAATTTGTCACATTAATAGGGCAGTCCGTATCCAAGAAGCAGAAAGCTGAGAGCATCAGTTTGTCAGTATGCAAGAATGCTATTTTGCGACTGTTGCTTTTGACGACTGACATCGAAGGACCTCTACGCAGTCGTAAAGCCGAGTTCACTGTTCAGGTTGTTTGAATTTTTTCTGACATACGACATTGAGATGAAGCACGTCTGCTCTCCTGCTCCTTCTCTTGTTTAAACCCATTTCCAAGCATCTCTGTGTATGTGTATGTCTTTAAAGTTTTGCATATAGGGGGCGTGGCTAATTCACTGACTAAGTCTTGGTTCTTTACTGGTTTCTCTGGTATCTCTCTCTTGCTCTCTTATTTTCCTACCTATCTTTTCTCCTGTGTTGGCAAACGCTCGTCCCCTCCCTCTCTAAATCCCTCTTTCACTGTCTCTCTCTGTCTCTCTCTCCATTTCGCTCTCTCTCCCCCTCTCTTTCAGTAAGCTCATTCATTTTCTCGGAGTGTAAACTGACAGAAATGACCTCTTCTTGACGAGCTTTCTCCCTCTCTCTCTCCCTCTCTCTTTCTCTCGCTTCTCTCTCTCTCTCTCTTATCCTCTCTTTCTCTCTGTCTATCGCTCTCTTACCCCCTCTCTCTTTCTCTCTCTCTCTCTCTCTCTCTCTCTCTCTTGCTTGTTCTGGTTGGATTCTTAACTGAGGAGTGAATCTCTTCCCGGTGGAAAGAGGAAGAGGAGGAGGTGGGCTCTCTACTGTGAGTAAGTAATATCATTGTTTGTGTCCAGAGGCTCAGGAGTGACTTTAGTGTCTGCGCTGATGTTTGGATTGATGTCTTGTGGTTGGGCTGGAGTTGGTTTTGTGTGTGTTTTGTAGCTGGAGGGTTTCTATAAATATGTATAATATGCATGAAATGTTTTTCTGTTGTGCTTCTGTAGAGGATCTTGTGTTATTGTATGTGAGTTTTTAACGTCAAGTTTATAAGATTATGGAAGAGTTAAGTTAGGCTATATACATTTCTCTTGTGTGTGCGTGTGTATGTGTGAAATGTGTGTTCGATGCCTCACCGCTGTGCCATATCTCAGTGTGTATTTTATAATCTCACACACACTCCAGTCTGACCTGATTTACTACACACTAACAGATGGTGAATCTCTCTCGCTCTCTCTCTCTCTCTCTCTCTCTCTCTCTCTCTCTATCTATCTGCCCTTCATACCTCATCCATCTCTTCTCTGCTCTCTATGCGCTCCTTGCTCTTTCATCTCTGTTCATCTGGAATTACAGTGTGATTTGCATGTGGTTTGTGTGTGTGCGCAACAGAGAGCGAGTGTAAAAACATATATGTGGGTCTATAGTTCATTGGTATGGATCTGCAGCATAGCTGCTTTTGCCTATATTATGGGGACCAGTAAACAGTCCCCCAACGAAAATGGTTAGTAAACATACTAAATAGTATTTTAATTGAAACGCGTAACAAGGTTGTAGGAGGGTTGTGAGAGGGTTTAGATTTAGATTTTAAAAAATCATTAGCTCAGTACAAAAACATAAGAAGTCAATGGAAAGTATCAACCAGGATAGAAAAACATGTTTGTGTGTGTGTGTGTTTTCGCCCATAGGGAGACTCGCTGTGCAGTTGAGAGACTCTGTATGCTTGGATACACACTCTGGTTTCTACAACAGTCGTAATTGATTATAAAACAAGCAGGAAAGAAAGAAAAAGAGGAGAAAGGGAAGAACAGATTCACGAGAGAGTTCTGACTCCGGCTTTGGTGTTGTTACAGCGAGTGTGAGACACGAATCTTTCACTCCCAGACTAAAACCTCAGAATGAGATTAGCACGCTTTCTCACACACTCTTATCGCTCTCTTTTCTCAGTCTGTCTGTTTTTTTCTGACGCCATCATTTGTTTCTCTCTCGTTCTTGCTCCTCA
Source organism: Botia almorhae (assembly GCA_036877575.1). Lineage (NCBI taxonomy): Eukaryota > Metazoa > Chordata > Actinopteri > Cypriniformes > Botiidae > Botia > Botia almorhae. The sequence continues at coordinate 4,175 of JAZGTJ010011086.1, forward strand.
TGTCATCTTTTCCTCCTCTCTTCCTTTATTCTGCTTTCTCTTTCTTTCGGTGGCTTTCTTGTATCGTGTGGCGTTTAGGTGGTCGGGTGGTGTCTCTCAAATCTGTCCTGAACAAGTCTGCGCTTGTTAGTGACGGTTATTTGATGCCATTTTGTTCAAATAAAAAAGTCTTTTTAGTCTGTTCATCTTTTCATTGCCGGCTTCATTTCAGTATCTGTTTTACAAACAAATTCGTCTAACAAATTACTTATCTAATCATCATGGTTACTGCATTAATCGGACTCACTCACTAACTCTATGTGTCTGTTTTATAGGTTGTAATTAGTGTTCCTGTAGCTCAGTTGGTAGAGCATTGCGCTAGCAACGCAAAGGTCATGGGTTCGATTCCCAGGGAGCACATGCACTGATAAAATGTGTAACCTGAATGAACTGTAAGTCGCTTTGGATAAAAGCGTCTGCCAAATGCATAAATGTAAATGTAATAAGGCTCAATTACTTTCTAGATCAGCGGTTCTTAACTAGTGTGTCACTACACTAAAAACGACACCGTCATTAATAACACTGTCACAATGGGCTCTCTTTTAATACACAACAGAAATACGTGTTTGTATTTCTCAACACTGATCTGTGATATACTTTCGCGCTGCTCAGTTATTGCTTGTTTGGTTTAATTTGGCATCTGCTCTCGCCACATGGTTGAGCAGTTGGCGTAACCGTCCTCTTGATCTGTAAACCCTTCGCATCTTCACTGCTTCAGACTCTCACCGAGATGCACTAGAGTTCTCCTACATCCAGAACAATCCTTGAGTTTCGTAGGAACATCCAAAAATACCCCCAAATCCCTGCTGTTCTTCCTCAACGCTTCTCTCACTACACTCGCACGCAAACCAGGATGACTTGCGCCAACTATTTCGCTCTAAGTATAGAAGCTGTTTCTCTCTTAAACGCTCCCCGGTGAGAACACAGCAGACATGGAGAAAGTGAGAAGAGAGGAAGATGAAGGAGAGTGCGAGCGTGTGTGCGTGAGAAACAGACAAGCAGTCAGATTTTAGGTTGTGAGAACGTTTCCCTAACATTTCCATGTTACATAAGTAACAAAAATGTAAAAATGTTGTTTTGAATGTTATAGGAATGTTGTTTTAACATTATTGCTTGGCTATAAGAACGCTTTTCAAAATGAGTTAATTCTGTAGCGTTTTTAAAACGTTCCACTAACGACTTAAGAATAGGGTTTTTGATATATTACAGATAACGTTTAAAAAGCTCTACAAACGTTACTTCAAGAATGCTTTTTAATAACTTAAAAACTAATAACTCTAAAGTGAACCTCAGTCAGTGTTCTGAGAATGTTTGTTGTTTGTTGGTTCGATCCACTGGGAGATTTTCAATGTCCCCGATCTCAGCAGAACAGCACTCAATCACAACCGCTGGCCTCATGTAAACCAAGAACCGAGCTGTTGTGCCCAATAAACAAGTGTGAACAGCAAGATCACACCTTCTCCAGGAAACACAAACACTGTTTGGATCTGGCAGTGAATGTCTGGAAATGATGAATGTAGTTTGTGAGGGAGAGAGAGAGAGATGGAGAAGAACACAGCACAGGGAAATGGCTGTGATTTGCAATCGTCTCTCAGTAGTGGGTCACCTTGGGCCGCGTGGACCAGCCGCCATTGTTGATTACAGCACATGCCTTAAAAACATGCTAAAAAAATGCTGATGTGCGTGTGAATGACATTGGCGTGTTCCTTCATAGCTTAGGCAGTTATAAATAATCAGGCGTGTCTGATCTGGGCTACAGTAATTGGATTGCTGTCTCGTGGCTGGTGCAGATGAGCTGTCATCTGCATCTGATTAACTGGCTTTGGATCTGTTTAACACACAAACACATCCCTGAATGTTCTTATTGGTAAACTTCCACTGATTGTCACCATCAGTCCTCATATTCTAGTGGGTAAAACACATCAGTGAAATATCCAGTGTTGAGATATCCAGTAATGCGTTTCAATGCGCGTCGGATGATTTGGTGCTGTATGTACCAGTCAGGTCAAAGGCGCTCTGTTCACAGCATCCAGGACCGGCCAGATGGATCACAGCCAGGGTTTCAGGGCGAAAGGGCAAGAGGAGCTAACTGGTTAACATGCTGAATAAGACAGAAGAAGATTTAAGCTGGTGTCATGAACAATTGGATCCAATTAGATGAATCTGCCTAAGGACCCCAAAGCAATTCCATTGGCCTAAAAGACCTTTTAATAGGTACTCTATTTAGTGCCTGATTGGAAAACCAACTAAATCTTTTTGATATACATTATGTCAACTTGACTATGTAAATGTATGCCTTTTCAAAATGATCACCCATATTTTGAAACTGTTTGGTTTTTCTCACCAGTAATTTTCATGTGTTCTTGGTAGCAGATTGTCTGTGTCTCTTGTCTTATAGTAAACTCTCGATGCCTTGTTTATCTCTTATACTCACTGATTAATGCTTGGTGAATTTTCTCTAAGAATATTGACTCCTTAGACAAGTCTTAATGATTTTAAGTGGGTTTTGTATGATTCACCGGTCGCATGTGTATTGACAGGCAGCAGTAATTGCGCGGGGGCGTTCGAGGATTTAGTCTGAGATGTTGTGGCAGATCGTAATTGGGGAATCATAGTGTGTGTGTGTGTGTGTGTGTGTGTGTGTGTGTGCGTGTGTGTGTCACTTTTCTGTAAGCAGGAGCCAATCAGTGTGCTGTAACTGCAGCTGATTGGTTCTCTGACTCACTGATGGAATACATGAAAAACTGTGACTCCTTATAGAAATACATTTATTTATAATTTTATTTATTCTCTCAAGTTCTGCTAAATTCTGCAATTTAGTTAGAGGTTAGAGAGCACCTCTTGTAATCAGAAGGTTGCTGGGTCGATTCCCAGTGCTGTCAGAAAACAACTGAGTTGCTTTATAACAAGGCACCTTACCCTAATGGGCGCCGCAGCGCTGCCCGCTGCTGCAGGCGTGTGTTTGCGGTTTTTAGTGTGCGTGTTCACAACTCACTACTCCAGTGTGAACTAACTGGATGGGTTAAATGCAGAGGTCAAATTCTGAGGATGGGTCACCACACTCAGCCAGCACCTCACTTCACCTGCTGTTCAGAATTAAACATTTTTATACAAAAGGATACACGCGCATTGGTGTCACGATGCAGTGCTTTGCACATTGTCTTTTGGAGATGCTAAACCGCTAAGCTGCCTGTCTTCTTTAGAACTCAATTCAAGATCATGCAAATCTATTAAAAACCTTTTAATGGACAAAAAAAGTGCTTTTTGTGTTTCTGTTTTGAAATCTTGACTTAAGATACATCATAACTCTCTTGCTGTTCCTGGCTATTAACCTAATGACTAGTAGCTGTTATCTTTATCAGTCTTTATTTTGTTTTGTTGTGTATTTTATTGTATTTCTATTCTATATTTTTATTGTTTGTGTACGGCACTTTTGGTTAGTTTACATGTGCTTTATAAATAAAATGTACTTACTTGCGTACAGGGATTTTTACGTAGGCATAAATGACATAAATTGCATTTGTCTACAAAACTAATTTCAAGCATTTGGGCATAAGCCTTTGCATCAATAAGTCTTTAAAATCACAAAAAATTTTCAGGTGTGTGACCAAACATGAGACTGGTGCTGAATAGAAACCTGCCTGGTGATTGTTCTGTTGTGTTTCTGTTTCTGTTCTCAGTTCTGTTCTTCATTCAATACGATGGTAAATTCTTATTCCATCTTTAAAGATGGGCTGTATAAACACACTCCCGCTGGGATGAGAGTTCTGTTAAAAGCCTGTGGTTTCCTACCTGTGATTTTGATGTTTCACTTTAACACTCTCAGGTCACTGTGTGGTTCTGCAGAAAAAGACACGTACCTCCACCCACAGTTCTGTGCTTGACTTGAACAGTGTTTTTATGACACTGTTTCTGTAAACTTCATAAAATATGTTTTCTTCTTCTGTAATTATAATGACAGGAAACACTTGTGTTTGTATTCATACAGCTGCAGGCCACCCCGGTTAACAATTTTAGGTTGTAAGAACGTTTCCCTAACATTTCCATTAAGGAGCAAAGATGTTAAAAATTTTATTTTGTACATTCTAGGAACAGTTAAAATATCAATTTTTTGATTGTTGTATTAATGTTAATTGCTTTTTTCCAACTGTTTTTTAATTCTGTAACATTGTGTGTGAACGTTCCACTAACACTTTAAGATAACGTTGTTGATATATATGCCCATAAAGTTAAAAAACATTCTATGAACCTGACAGCAAGAATTGATAACTTTGGGAGAACTTCTATAGAACATTCTGGGAACGTTCTGTGTTAGCTGGGCCCTAGACCCCATCCACTCATTATATCTGTTATGCTTTGTCAGTGTAGTTCTGTCTGAGAACACATGCTTGAGGATGCGTGCTGCCCTTCAGCAGATCTTCTGCTGGGTTTTAAATTTAGACTTTCCTCTTTTAGCATGTTTCATAGCTGGTTTTCCTCTGGAGCTCATTCACATTACACTTTCCCCCCCGTTTGTCTCTCTCGGGTCTGTCTAAGTCTGACCACTGCAGTCAGTGTTGGTGCTGTTATCTATGGCTATGAAGAACACAGTTAGCTCATTGGCTGGTCGAGCTGCATCGCTCACTGAAGACGTCCTGCGGTAGCTTCAGCTACGGTATTTGCTGCTTTTGTATCTAAACACTTTGATATCTGATAACTGGAATGTATCGTCAAGTCCATATATGACATCATGTTGGAGCTTGACCACATGTCTGTGGTTTGGTGCTTTTTGCAAGGTAGTTATCAAATTAAAATTCTTGGAAAACTATCACGTACATAGTTGATTAGCTAGTGGATATGGCAGCTTTTTTTTAGTTAAAATACTTTCATATGCATATACAGCTTAATGTGCAATATGCAGAGGTTATGCATACTAACTTGCTACTGTGCAAGTTATATATTTTTTTAGGCTGATTTTTCAGACAAGCATAAACACCGCTCTGCTTGAATGACCATCCCAACCAACCCGACACAGCAACATTGGCTCAACCAGTGGAGTAAGTCTGAGGCAGGATTATCTGACCAATAGCATGCTTGAGAACTGATCAGGAAACCTGTCTGAAAACAAGTATGCATGCAGTTTAATTTAGTGCTGCAATAATTGCATACATTAAGTATTGTTGTTTTATCATCTGTGTTGAACGGCTGCATTTGTTGACTGCATTCTGCATTACACTGTCATACGTGGCATCTGATTTGATAGTGTAAGGCAGAATGCAGTCAACAGATGCAATTATATATTTTTATAGGTTATATATTATATAACCTAAAGCCCCGCAGAAATCAGTTGCTGGAAACAAACTGCAGCTGTGTTTTGTCTTTGATGGAAACATTTGAATCCGGAGCCAGCGCAAAACATTTGCGGTCAGGAGATCGTGTAATAATTGCGACAGGCCCGTCGCTGGTGTGCCATCTGCCCTTTATTCTCTTTATCAGTTACACTCATTATTTCTGCAGCCAATTATCTGACTGATTCACAGACACTGTTGGTCTTCAGTGCTGGTCTAAAACTGCTGTGCTGGGGGAAAGGTGAATGCATCTCGTTTAAAATGGCTGAAAGTTTTAAATGGGAAAATACTTTCGCACATCACAGCAAAACACGGTATTTATTTATATTATGTTAGAATGTGTGTGTGTGTGTGTGTGAGGGTTGCCTACATTCTGAGCCCCAAATGTCCAACAAGATAAAAAAAACCTGGAATGACCAGCCAGCGTTCCTTATAAGAAAACATGGTTTAAAAACATACTAAATGATTTTAACACTCAATAAGAATTACCTTTAAAAAAGGAGAGGAAGAAGAAGAAATATGTTTTTCTGCATTTCCAGGTGGCGCAATCAGAACTGTGATCTGTTTATTACCGTGGTGGAAAAACAATGTTGTTTTTGTTTATAGTTTGTATGTGTGTGGTGTGTGCTTTGGCTTGCATGTGGTTTGGTACTTGTCAGTGTTGATAAATAGAATTGAGTCTGATGGTTTCACACACACACACACACACACACACACACACACACACACACACACACACACACACACATATTGAAGGTGACCTTGTGGAGCAGCAGCAGTAATAGAGCATTGCACAGGAACTCTGCTGGTGTTTGTGTGTGTGTGTATGTGTGTGTGTACAAGAACGTTTAGTGTGTGTGATTGTTACAGCACATCAGTGACCTTGTCCTGCTTTAAATGTTCAGATCCCTGCAGTGACACACAGCTCTGCTGGAGCTAAACGAACAGTGTGAGGACTTTCAGTGCTCATTACTTACACAGAGTGTGCGTGTGTGTGTGTGCGTGTGTACGTGTGTGTGTGTGTGGGGGGGTGTTTTGAGTTGGAAATGAACTGGGAAAATCTGGAGAAGACAGTGTTGTGGTTAAAGCTCAGGGCAGGAACCAAGCTAACAATTTTAGGTTGTAAGAACATTTCCATAACATTTACATTAAGTAACAAAAATGTTCCAACTTCTTAAGAATAATGTTATAACAATATAAACGATATATTTGGTATATAGCGTAAAAACGTTCTACTAATATTAATGCAGGAAAAAAATTTATAACTTTAAGAAAACTTTTAGAGAACATAATATTCCAATATTCTGACAATGTTCACTGTTAGTGGGAAAACCAGGTTGCTGGTTCAATCTTGGATTCATTACTCCAATACTTTGGATTTGCTTGATTTTACTGGGAATTGATTGAATCTGCGCATATTTTTTAGTTATGTAGATATTCAATACTAGTCAGAGGAAAGTTGTCTTAATATGACAAAGAGTTTGGAGGGAGGGCTTGGTGACATCAGCCAAGAGCAAAGTGGCAGAAGATTGTGAAAACAAAGATATTTTTATCCTTAGGAACAGCAATAGTATATGAAAACAAGTAACAATCTAAAAGTACAACAATAATCTTACTGTAAGTCATTCTGAATTATACAAACACGCCTCTGAAAAATGCATTTCTACTTATCTTCAACTTTAGGTCACAGAAGACCACGACAAGATGTGTGTGTGTGTGTGTGTGTTTGTGTGCTTGTGGTATTCACTACGGTATGGGGACCAAATGACTCCACAAGTATATTAATAATATTACACAAGTATATTAATAATATTACACAAGTATATTAATAAACAGTACATTTTTACGTTTTGACATTCCTTTTGGTCACATATAGAGACAAGTTTATTAATCAGACAGACTGATCTTTAATGAAAATCTAAAACAGCAGGAAGTTTTCCGTGAGGGTTAGATTTAAAGGTGGGGTTTGTGTAGGGACATAGAATATACAGTTTGTACAGTATAAAAACCATTACATCTATGGAAAGTCCTCATAAGATATGAAAACCCAACGCATGTGTGTGTTCGTGTAGAGAAAGGCAGAGATTATGTTCCTTGTTCTATTCCAGTCAAGACAGCAGTGTACTGCAGACT
>JAZGTJ010011087.1:0-17329 GCA_036877575.1 Botia almorhae
TGTTACTGTTGTTTTGTTTGCTGTATTTCTCCACATCTGTTTAATGCAACAGTGTAATACAGAATTGAGATATGTACTGTTTCTGTTTAAGTGTGGAAAAAAAAACTTTAATAAAAATGTAAGTAGAAATAAAAAAAAGACATACTTCCATCACAGAATTAACAACGCTTCTAACTCCTGCATGCTATTTAAAACATTTTCTTTCCTCCTCTGTCCCCCTCCTCCATCCTCATCACTCTCTACTGATGACTTCGCTACATTTTTCATCAACAAGACTGCAACAATCAGTGCTCAATTTGCCACACCTCATACTGACATCAATATTACACCAGCAACTCCACAAACACTCACTTCTTTTCTCAGCTCCCTGACTCTGAGGTCTCTAAACTCATGTCATCCAGCCATCCTACCACCTGCCCACTTGATCCTATTCCATCTCATCTTTTACAAGCCATTTCTCCAGCAGTCACACCAGCTCTTACTCATATAATACATCTCTCCTCACTGGCATCTTCCCCACTTCATTTAAGCAGGCTAGGGTAACCCCACTGCTAAAGAAACCTAACCTAGATCCAACACTTCTTGAAAGATACAGACCGGTATCCCTGCTTCCATTCATGGCCAAAATTTTAGAAAACATCGTGTTCAGTCAACTCTCTGCCTTTCTCTCCCAGAACAACCTCTTGGATATCAACCAATCCGGCTTTAAGAAAGGTCATTCGACCGAGACTGCACTGCTCTTGGTTGTTGAAGACCTTAGAATGGCTAACGCAGACTCCAAATCATCTGTTCTTAATCTGCTGGATTTGTCAGCCGCTTTTGATACTGTTAACCACCAGATCCTCCTGACGACGCTCAAATCACTGGGCGTTTCAGGTACAGCACTTCGGTGGTTCAGTTCTTACCTCTCTGACAGGTCGTTCAGGGTGTCCAACCTGCAACACCTAGACACTGGGGTGCCCCAGGGCTCAGTTCTTGGACCACTCCTCTTCTCCATCTACATGGCGTCTCTAGGATCTGTCATTCAGAAACATATCTTTTCCTATCACTGCTACGCTGATGACACCCAGCTCTACTTCTCTTTCCACCCTGATGATCCCACGGTACTGACTCACATCTCAGCCTGCCTGACGGACATATCATGTTGGATGAAGGACCATCACCTTCAACTCAACATTGGCAAAACAGAAATGCTTATGGTTCCAGTCAACCCATCTCTTCTTCACAACTTCTCACTTCAGATTGACGGATCAACCATCTCTCCATCCAAGATGGTCAAAAGCCTTGGAGTGACGATCGACGATCAACTGAGCTTCTCTGACAACATCTCCAAAACCGCTCGTTCCTGCAGATTCGCCCTCTACAATATCAGGAAGGTCAGACCCTTCCTATCTAATCACACAGCACAACTTCTCGTTCAGGCTCTGGTTCTCTCCAGACTGGACTACTGCAATGCTCTCCTCGCAGGGCTTCAGGCTTGTTCTATCAAGCCCCTGCAGTTGATTCAGAATGTGGTAGCTAGAGTGGTCTTTAACGAGCCTAAAGAGCACACGTCTCACCACTGTTCATCCAGTTGCACTGGCTGCCAATAGCTGCTCGCATCAGATCGCATCAGGAGGGGCAGTTGTGGCCTACTGGTTAGTGAGTCGGGCTTGTAATCAGAAGGTTGCTGGTTCGATTACAGCACTGGGGGGTAGCAACTGAAGTGCCCTTGAGCAAGGCACCTAACCCCCAATTGCTCCCCGGGCGCAGGGCTCTGATGTTTGCCTTCAAGGTGACTACTGGATCCGCACCTCCCTACCTGCTCTCACTGCTTCGCACTTATGTGCCCACCAGAAATTTGCGTTCAGCTAACGAACGTCGCCTTGTGGTTCCATCCCAACGAGGGAAGAAATCACTTTCCTGGACTCTCTCTTTCACTCTGCCCGGTTGGTGGAATGAACTCCATATCTCCATCAGAATGGCTGAGGCATTAGCCATTTTCAAAAAACAACTAAAAACTCATCTTTTTCGTCTTCACTTCCTTGACTAATTTACTAACACATCCCCACTTCTACTTCTTATTAAAATATATAATATCCTTCTTATACTGTGTTGAAATACCTGAGACCTGTCTATATCTATGCACTTACTCACTGTTGCCTCTGATTGTAATTGAAGTTGCTTCCTTGTCCTCATTTGTAAGTCGCTTTGAATAAAAGCGTCAGCTAAATGACTAAATGTAAATGTAATGTGTTACAGTTTGGATTGTGATTGGTTTGGATTGTGATATGGAAACAAAGTCTTTGTAAACAAGTGTTTACAGCGTTGTCTTTGTAAAGAAGTGCAAAACAATATATTAATTAATTAAAAATAAGTACTCGAGGGCCAGCCATGAGCGGGGGCGGGGTATGTGCATCATGGTGATAAAAGATTTGAAGTAACACGGTTACAAAAATGCATGTTAACGAAACTATGGCGGGAAAATAACACTGCTTAATTATTAACAATGAATTTTTAATATTTTTGGTATTATTATATTAACTTTGATAACAGCCTTACTGATTTAATCACACAATGCAACATGTTACTTCCAGACAGTACTCAAAAGCAGGGTAACATATTTCAACAGGACAGTCAAAAATAGACACTTCGTTTGTTTTAACTGTTGTTACTACATCCATAAATGGAGCAAATGAAAGGGGAAAAATCCTCTTACTTGAGAGTTGGACTGAAGACCAATGTGATGGGTGGATGTTCGCCGGAGATTCTCCAATATCAGAGCCTTCACAAACACAACAAATAAGTGCATTTAAAATAAATGCAATAAAAGACCTTTTTTATTTTAAATGTGAAAAAGAAACATCTAAAATAACCTTGTTAATTGGCACCAGGTTAAGTGGTCATGCATCCTTTTTACAGACATTACTGTTCAAAGGTAGTGCACAAGAAAACAGACCAGCTGCTCATGCTTTACACACAGTCCTGTCCATTTTATACCAAAGCCAATTCAAACCAAAGTAATTCTGATGTTTATGTAAAAAGTTAACTATTCAGTCAGATTTTGAATTATTTGGAAAACAATTATAAATTCAAACAGTTTTAAGCACTATCCAAAATTCAAGCTCTTTTCAAAATATGATACAACTATATTAAAAATCAAGCATTTTTAAGAATTTCAATATGAATATGAACCCTGAATGAGAATTAGGTTTAAGAAAAAGTAAAGGACCCTACAAAATACACAGTTAATAAAATGTACAAGTTAAGAAATTCAACCTTGAATAAACAATTAATGAACCACGAGAGCAGGTCTAGTATTTCCTTAGAGCACAATGGAAGTGTAAGAAGTTGAGCTGAACTCATTTAGACCCAGGGGAACGGTCAGACTCTGGCGCATCAGTATTAGCATGGCAGGCTCATCACTGGAAAAACTAAATGGGTGACAAAACTTTGAACCTTACGTATCACTGTATGTTAAGAATAGCTGCATATGTATTCCTGTAGCTCAGTGGTCAGAGCATGGGTTCGATCCCAGGGATTGCATATACTCAGAAACAATGTATAGTATAATGCAATGTAAGTCGCTTTGGGAAAAAAAATGTGTCTGCCAAATGCATAAATGTAAACGTTAAAACAGATGGTGTAGTCAAGTCAGTGTTATAACCTATGTGTATGTGTACTTGTGGATATGCTTACCATCTGCCTCGGTGGCCTCCCGGGCTTCTCTCTCCAGTCTTTGTCGAAGAAGCTCCTGCTGTTTGGCCAGGTACTGCTTTATAAAACTGTTCTGGCTCATCTCTTCTCCAATCTGAGATACACACAGGGAAAACATACTTAAGACAAACTCATCTCCAAGATCACCTCACCTATGTCCCTGAGAGCCAGTAAACAAGACAAACTTACAACACCAAAAGATTCTCAGAGGCTCTAGGTGCTTTACTAATGTGACTAATGTGAGCCTCTTTACTAACAACAGATCTATATGGTTCACCATAACACTCCGTAATCTTTGATAACAGCCTCACTGATTTAATCAAACAATGCAACATGTTACTTCCAGACAGTACTCAAAAGCAGCATAACATATTTAATCAGGATAGTCAAAAATAGACACAGTTTGTTTTGATTGTTGTTACTGCATCCATAAATGGTGCAAATGAGAGGGTAAAAATCCTCTTACTTGAGAGTTGGGCTGAAGACCAATTTGATGGATGGATGTTCGCTGGAGATTCTCCAACATCAGAGCCTTCACAAACACAACAAACAAGTGCATTTAAAATAAATGCAATAAAAGACCTTTTTGATTTTAAATGCAAGTTACTTTTTTACCACGGTGGCAGCACAAAAGAGTTTATTTATTGCTCACTCTGCCAAGATGCCTAAACCTGATCAAGCACGTTGTCCTAAAGCTCAATTGTCAGAGCATTGCTTTAGTTTTTAATTGGTTAGTTTTTAGTAGTAAACTTTAGTAAAAGTTTATATTTACATTTGGCAGACGCTTCTATCCAAAGCGACTTACGCAATGCAATAATACTATACATTGATTCTGAGTATGTGCCATCCCTGAGATCAAACCCATGACCTTGGCGCCATGCTCTAACCACTAAGCTACAGGAAAAGTTGTGGGTTGTAAAATGAATGATACGAGATGCAAACCTTTTATACTTCAACAAAATTCTCACTTACCCGACCAGCAGGACATGACCCTCTTTTGACAGTGTAAGGGCCGACAGTGTGACCAAACGCAGAATAGTGTTTATAACAAATCAGTCACCAGGGTAACACATGCTTAACAAATTTTGTTACAATGTTAATTGGACAGTAAACCGATTGTTATGCTACGCATCCAAGAAAATCAACTGCAATAAAACATCTATCATGTACATTTGGATAGAAAATCAAATAAATGAACAAATGGAGTGTGAAAGATTGTCAATCTTGACCCCCTCGGTACATACAACCAAATTAAATGTATCTGATTTACATAAATTGTTAATCTAAAACTGTCAAAATGGATTGCGGGACGTGTTTATCATTTGTAATTTCGTTTTACCCTTTGTGAAAATTTTGAATCGAAATAGATGGTTATTTAATTCTCTATGTGAAAGTGTTGATTCGGTAAGAGTGTAAAATCCATCACGAGGCTGACATGCGCGCGCCCCGCACTACATACGACGCGCGAGCAAGATGTCAACTCTAAAACCTCGGGCTACACCATTTTAACTATGCATTATAACTCCCCGAAATACGAAGAAACAGTTGCGCATACTGATATACTGCAAACATGCTGTGCTGTCCACCTGTTCTGCACAACCAGTCCCACTCTTGATACTTGGCCTGCCAATCGGGTCTCGTCCCTGGCTCAACTTGACAGCAAGCGCGCGGTTTTAACACTTTGTCTTTCGACCAAACTCACCCCTTTCAGTCGTTTAATGAGTGCATTTTTCTGTCCACTTTTGGCGAGACCTCTTTGCTCCAGGGCAGCTTTTAAATCCGCCACACGAAGCGAATGGAGCGGCTTCCCCTCTAAAGTAACATTTTCGAGCTCCGCCATTTTGCTTCGTTCAAGAACTCGAACTTCTGGGGCCGTGCTCGAGCCCGCTGCGCGTCGCCGCCCGGAAGTCTCCGGAAGAACGAGAGGCGAGCATAGAAACAGACACAAGTGTCTGGTGCAAATTGGATTTTTAGTTAGTATACATAAATACGGCATTCTGTAAGTGAATTCACTGTAAATGTAAAAAGAGTTTAAAATTATAAATCCACAACATCATTTAATGATGTGACCCCAATGTTCTTCATGATAATGAAACATGTATTTCAGTTCAGACAAGCAAAAAGGACACAAGAGCTGGGAACAAAACACACCTTATTGCCTGTGTTCTGAAACAAAAATGTATTTGAAGTAATTTAACCAGTACCAAAGACTCCTTATATGGACCTAAATATTTGTGAAGCATGTTTTACCAAGTAATGTCAAAATTAACAGTAATGTAAAGAAACACTTAAAACGGATCGCGCATATATACACACACGAATTATTAATGCAACGATGCACAAAAACATCCGTGGTTATATGTGCTTATATCGTTTCATTATATGAGCTTAAAGCCATGCAGCCATTTGACAACAAAATCAAATATAACTATATTGGACCATCAAATGCAAACTTTACTATAAGCACCTAATTTAAGAACAGGAAAATTAACAGAATAGGTGAGCATTTTGAAAGAAAAGGTTGCTTGCTAAGGATTGTTAAATAATTGCAATGTTTATATACATAAATATTTGTTTTTGTACAGATGGACAAAATTCCTGTAAGAGGTCAAAACTCCTTTAAAAGCAAACGTTCTGTAGCTTAGTCTATCCATCACAAAGTGTTTAGAAGTATATTCTAAAGTACCTGTTGGGGCCCCCTTACTCAACAGTTGGTTGTGTAGTAATACTGATAAAGCCCATGAGATGGCACCTTGAGGCAACGCAACTACCAGGACTAGAATACACTAATAATCTATTTAGATAAATCTATTTAGACTGACCTTTTTTTTATAAAAAAATAACAAAAAAGGTACATTAAAAAAGTACATGCCTACTTAAGAGAAGGATACTTTATATTTAAAACTGTTTTTATGGCTGACTTGCTACAGTTCTCTTTTGTCATGGCAATCACTGAAGACATTAAACCAGTTTATGAGAAAGGTTTCAAATACACATAAACAGATTACTGACTATCTCTGGTAAGAGGACTGGAGAGCAATTCTTTCTCATCTGTGTGGTTTGACTTTCCTTTCTAGCCTATCACAAAACCAACACATCTACTTTTTAACGCAACAGCCAAACAGCAAGAATACTACTAAGAGCGTTATACTGGTGGCTGAATAAAATTATAAAATAAAATGAGATATATTTAGAGATAGAGATGAGGAGCAAATGAAAGATTTAACAGATGAAGGAATGTGTTGTCTGAGGACATGTAAACATGAGAGTGCATTTATTCCACTGACTTGATTTCTCAACACAGGAGGTAAGAAGGTGTGTTTGACACCAAAAGCCCAGACTGGTTAGAAGCAAGCATTTTTCAGGCCTGTCTGTATATTAAACATCCCATATAAATGTGTATATGCACCAGCAACTGTTTTGTCTGCCTCTATGGAAGCTAATACATATATTGGTGTTTCAGAAATGCTGCATAGCCTTATAAAAAAATAAAAACCCTGCAGAGCATTTGAATTAATTGTGCACAAATTGTTGCAAACTGCTTTATCTTTAAGCTGCCTTTTGTGAGCGTGTGCAGATACTTGGCAGAATCTGACGATGGGAGCGTAAGAATTACAGGAAAGAAAACAGTAAGGGAAACAGAGTGCAAAGAAAAAAGGTGAGATGACCTGACAGACAGGTTAATTAATTAGCATTGTGGGAAAGAACACTATCTAATAACTATCCATCAAAATTCAATAAATTACTACAACCCTCATTCATTCAAGTCCAGCTTTTCTTCACATTTGTTGACATAATCAAAGGTTTCTTCCTGTTTAAGTCCTGAAACTGCCCTGTTATGATAGGTCGGACTTAACTGAACAACTGGCCCTGTTGTTTTGGTTACATTTGTAGCAAAACTGCAACCTCCTAGGCTGTCCAATTAGCCACTTTATTAATCTCTTTACCAAAAACGCCACTTCACATTTACAAACAAATAGAATAATTAGATAATCAGTTTACTAGTGGACCCTAAAATTAGGACTTTTTATAAAAACGATCACTGTTATGTGACGCGGTGAGGTCTCAAGATAAGGGAACAACATAAAGCTATTAGAAAATGTGTCAAAACCTACAAAGGCACACCGACACACTCCAACACACAGTCACTGACCAGTTTGGTCAATCGATCACTATTATATCACTGCTAAACCAATACAAGCAGCGACACGCCTTCAATAGCTTCTCAAACACAATCACTCAACAAATACATATAAAAAAGCAAAAATTATAAGGCATTCCACTGTGAAAATAAAGCTTAAAAAACACCAATAATATCAAGATACTTCAGCTAATCGCTTCAAAAGCCCGGAGAACCCAGCAGCATGCTGGGATAGATCGGCTACTCTGTCCACCATTTCTTGCGTAGCAGGAACTGAAGGATAATTCTGGGCTGCCCCCTTGGTAGCCACAACAACCGCTTTTAGGGCCTGACAGAGGCGTCCGCTGGAGGTGGTGAGCTGTGAAGACAAACAGTGGTTTGTTTTTAAATTAAGTCACCTGTTTACTACTGCATTGCTGGAAAGTGAAAAGTCAACATGTTTACCAACTTGTTGACTTCCCAAACTGTTCATGTTGGGTGTTGTTCTTGCCCTTGGGTTTATCAACAATCACAATTCTCTTTCACAAGCACATTTTAGGTGTATCTAATTAAATCTTGTTTTGGCATGATTCGTCGATTACATTTAATATATAAGATCCACATGTACTTTCATTTGTTGCAATCATAAAAAAACACTGTATTACATGGGTAAAAAACAACTCTGATAAAAGTATCTATGAGCTGACCTTTGCCCTGAGATCTAAAGAGCTGAGAAGGCGCGCAAGTGTATCCCCAATAAAGACAAGTTTGTGTGCAGTTACAATAAGACTCTTTCCTCTAGAAACAAAAACTCGAGGTGGCTGGTTCCCTTGGACACTTGTGAACAGAGAGTCGATGGCATCAGCCAGGCAAGAAAGATGAGAGAGACTCTGGGATGAATAGAATGAGAGCAGCTCTGAATCCTCCAAAGACAGAGAGACAGGGGGAGAGGGACTCAACTGTAGACAAACAGAGAACGATATTGTTTATATATGCACAATATGAAGTATGAATATACACTTCAGCAGATACACAACAATCTCTAGGGGACATTCACACAGGGAATGTTCTCGCTCTCAATGCTGATCTTTTAACAGCGTGAGAGCCTGAAAAATGAGACATGACACAATGCTCAAGGACATCAGTCAAATGCATTTGTACATAGACTAATTATTATGCAAACAATTGTGCAGACAGAATGCTAGAATCATCCTGTGTGAACGGCTCTTTCGTGTGTGTGTTTAAAGAGCATGACAGCTAATCAGAGGCTTACTTTATTATCAGTTGTGGTGATAACCTGCAAGGAACTCTGATCTATGTGGCTGTCTGGTGGAGGCTCAGGCTTCCCCTAATATAGAAAAACAAACCATGTAAACATCTATAAAAGAGAACTGCAGACCAGATAGATACCAAAGCATGAATGAAATAAATATATAAAAGAGTGGCTGACCAAATTATCAAAAAAATGCAAGACCATGTTATTACAGTCAATGTCAGCACATTATTTTTACTTTTTCCAAATTTAAGTACAGTGCTTCAACCCTTTCTTTCAGTTTGCTTTTTGCATGAACACACTTTAATTACTTCTTTAATTTCTTCATCAAACAGGTGTCTAACCTGCAGTTTGACGTATCCCACACTATCACCAACAGTACATGAAGGTGGTGGTGTATGAGTTAAGCCAATTCCTGCATATTCATTTCCTTGTTCCTCATCCTCCACCCTTCCAATGGTAGAGGTTAAAGAGACTGTTGCCGTGGGCAATTGGAATGCTTCTGGTGGTGGTGGAGGAAGTGGTCGTTCCTGGATCCAGCTACCCTTCCGTGACCCCATGTCCCCTGCAATCGGTTTGACCTCTGCCATTGGTAGAGCAGGTAGTGGTCTCCGAGAAAGAGACTCCTGGGAAGGTAGGCGGGGCCGTGACTGACTTTGCAAAAGGGAGGCGGAGTCTTCCAGAGCACAGCGGACCATCGTGAGTAGACCATCAGCTGGAGGGGCAGTGCTGCAAACTGAGAGGGCAGGAAGAAGGTCTGAAAGACAGGACCAAACCTGCTGGAGAACTACAGGAACATCACCAACATGACCTGCCTTCCAAACAGAAAGGATCTCGGCCAACGCAGCAGCCAGATCTCTCGATGGGGTGGTGGTGAGAGAGGCGTAAGTCACTGCAGACTGGACAAGAGCAGAGAGAGAAGCTTTCCACTGCATGTCTCCAGAGCTGGTACTTGATATAGACAGACGGCGTGTTGGGATTTCAAGATTGAGGGCAGGCATGTCGTAGACGCCTCCATCAAGTTCTGAATGATCTTCACAGGCTAACCCTTGTTTTTTAGGAGTGGACATGGAATAACCCTCTCCGTTTTCCACAGTTTTTGCAGGTAATCCCAGCATCTCGTTTGCCTCCAAGGGTAAACCAGGTAGACTGGGAACACTGTATACATCCTCATCCTCTGCATCACCAGTCACAGCAGCTGATCCTGGAATATTGTAAGTTTGCTGTTGATGGTCTGAAGAGGAATTAAGGGCCAGAGTGGGGACATCATAAATCTGCATGTGACAGAGAAACAGGGAGTAACTCATCATTCACAATGTTCTTTAATAGTCTGGATCTCAGATTGCATTCAGTTCTATAATGATGTCACTATAAAAACCCAAGTCCTGAATTTGGCATAGGTTTACAGTCTGTGATTTCTTCATCTATTGTATGAGAAAACAAAACCTGATTACTGTTTAACTTCGTATGTGTTCTTCAATGGTGCATAGTTCAAATGACCCTGTGAAGGTCTTTGTGGTCACCATCATTATGTAATTAGTGCATCGTAAGACTAAAGAAAAGTAACAAAATAACATGTTCTACTTTTTCAACTGACTAACTAGTGAAACACTACAATATAGGAGCATAAAACACTTAAATAATTGTATAATAACTGTTGCTTTTGTTTATTGTGTAGGTTATTTTATCTGTAGAATTAACAGAGATCAATATGAGACACGAAAGGGGAGACAAAGAGTGTGGGGGGCTGAAGAATTCAGGCCACTCTGCATTTAGGTCTGGCTGATCATCCCAACTCGACAGGCAATTGTGTGAACAGAAGAGAAGTGTTTGGTAAAATTAGCTCATGACAGAGAAAAGGTGTGGATTATAAAGAAATGAACAGTAGAGTGAGAAAACAAGCAACAAAGAACAAGAAAACAGCAAGAAAGGAAAAAACAACAAGGAGACTTGTTGTTTTGTCAAAAATCAACAAGGAGACCCCATCTGAATCGTCAGTGCTCAATCCATTTACGCTGCCCTGCTGGCTAAGAATCTATGGAGCTTATATTAAATGCACAAAACCTCTTCACTTCGCCTTTATGTGATACTGACTTTCATTTGAAAATCATTCCCTGCACTAATTTTGTATGCAAATTTCACCTGAGTTTGTGTATATTTAAATATGCCATATTGTGTCAGGTCTGATTGTCCATTATCTCAATGTGCCAGTCTGAATATGCAGAAAAGACCTCCAGGGTACAAGATTTATGAATAATGAATATAGCTCACACGCTTTCAATGTATGCAAAAGAGCACCATCAACACTCTGTATCTCCTTTTGATTATAAATTATCCTAATTTAGAACAACACAAGAGTTCTTAAATGTAGACAACATTTTCCATTCTGGGTGAATTATTCCTTTGGTGAGAGTGACATATTTGTTAAATATGGTAGCCCATACCCGAAATGTGACATCTGCAATTACCCCATCACTGGTGAGGCGTGAACGCCTGCACGCACACACAGATCAGTGAGCAGCACACTACTGCGCCCAGGAAGCAATTGGGGGTTGGGTGCCTTGCTCAAGGGTACTTTAATTGCTTCCCTGCCAGTGCTGGAATCGAACCAGCAACCTTCTGATTACAAGCCCCACTTGCTTACCAGCAGGCCATAACTTTACAACATGGATGACATGTTTGGTATTTTACCTCAGACACATGGTCGGTGTTTATGGGTACAGCACAAGGGGTGTTATAGATCCCATCATCTTCCCCAGAAGGCACTGCAGGAACTGGATGTTGCCACCTATTAGTGGAAGGTGTATCATATACCTAAAGAACAGGAGGCTAAGTATTATAAATCTCACTTTAAATCAGCAAACATCTGTACATCTTTCCTATAATTTGTTTAATCCACCTTACCTCATCACTGACTTTTTCCTCTTTCTTGATCACTGTTTCAGAGATCTTTTTAATCTCATCGACTATGTTTTCATTTTTCTTATATTGTCTCGCCTCCTCCAGCACCTGTTTCTGGGGGGATGCAAGGTTTGACTGGAGAACAAGTTTATTGTCTGAAATTAGGCTAGACTGAGGTAAATCCTTCCTGGTTACACTTCTAACTGGTGGTGCGGGCGGAGGGGGTTTGCGCCCAACGTTTGGGGACCCTGGTACTCCGGACTTTCCTGTCATGGGCAGTAAAGGGGATTCTCTCATGCCAGGTGGTTTTCCTCTACCAACAGGAGGAGTTGAAGTGGTACCCTGAGGCTTCTGGGATCCTCGGGCAGAAGGTGTCTGCTTAACATTCTGCCCTACAGTTCCAGAGGGATGTTTGCGTTCAGACTGGGGGGTCCTTGATATTACCCCTCCAGGTGGGGTTGGGGTTTGGTACATGCCTGGGGCATCCTGGCCAGTCTTACTCTGAGAAGAATTAATAGAGGAAAATGGGCTGCTTTTGGGTGCAATCCCATCTGTAAGTCCTGATGTCATTCCTGGTGCACACTGTCCTGCTACTGATGTGCTACTTGTAGGAGTCTGATATAAATTCTCATTGGTCAATGCACTTACAGCTGGTCTAGGCATCAAGTAGCATCCATCAGAATGCTCTGCCTCTGCATCTTTTGGGGTCAAATACCTTGCCTCCCCCCCTGTTTCTGCCACAGACCTTGGAACAGCACTTGGAGTCAGGTATACTGAATCTGATGCCATCTCACACTGTGATCTGTGCTGTGCTGCCATCGGGGAAGGTGAAGTTGGTGTCTGGTAAAGGGTCCCTGACTCAGCACCTCGCCCTCTAAGAGAGGGTGAACGTGGTCGCCTTGCCATAGCCATATCCCCCCAGTCTGGACGAGGCCTGGTTCCAGAACTGGAGTGTGATCGTGGCCTTCCTCCATCAGGGTGACGTAGCTCTCCAGACCTGAGTGGGGCAGGTGCAGCCCCAGGGCTCTGGTATACCCCTTCTGTTAAGCTGGGTGGTGAGAGATACACCCCAACTGAATCGTCAGTGCTCAATCCATTTATGCAGCCCTGCTGGCTAGGTGATACATGAACTGAATCCACACTGGGAGCCCGTCGGGTTTCTGTATTTGTGCTTGAAGAGGGAGTTTGGAGTAGGCATAGTCGGTTGGCAGGAGCAATGCCTTGACGGCCATGGAGGGAGCAAAGCCACCAGCCAGGTCCACCTTCTTGCTCTTGGTCCAGAACCATCAGGATATCCCCTTTACGAAATGCCAGCTCCTCTGGGCTTTCAGCAGCATTGTCAAAAAGTGCCTTCGCAAGCACAGTCTAAATGACAGTAAAAGAAAAAACATAAATCTCACAATAAATCCACAATTTTTTCCAGCGTCAGCAGTGGTGCAGATCCCAGTGTGCCAGAAATGCTAGATTTCATTACAGCACATAATCCAGTTGTTTAAATCCAATGTCCTCCGTTAAAACTCTTATTTGAGCCCTCAACTGATTCAGCTTTTAGCCATATTGGAAAAGTCAGGGGGAAAAGGGAACCAAAAATTAAATCAACTTGTTTTCATGTTCGTCTAACAAACAGAACGGACAGACCATCATGACAAAATCAAAGTGATGAATAACAGAAAACCTAAATTGTCTCAATAGAAAGCAATACAATCACTGACCTATTTTCCTAAGACACATAAACTCTAAAGGAGATCAGCTTGTTTTAACATCTTTAACAAAGGCATATGAGCTATGAGAATGATATGTTTCGGATGTCATGTGTTGTCTTTATAGTCTTTTTACATTCTGAAACCCACACTAGTGCCTTCATGGTTAAATCAATATTGATAGACAGCATGCATAAGAGCAGAGGTGATTATGGAAGAGGGAGAAATAGTGATTAAGGGAAAGAGCTGCTGAGTTAATGATAATGAAAAGACTAGTGGGGGAGGGACTCAACATCTGCCCCCTGGTTTGAGGTCCTTTTGTCATCCTTTTTCCTCTGAATTTCACTCTCATTCACCCCAGGGGACGAATGAGCTCTGGGGCAAGCTGAGCCCCAGTCCCCCACCCCTTGGTAGCAGTGATTTTTGATATTATCAGATTAGACAGCTGAGAATTTTTTAAGTGCTGACTTAAATATGTGAAACCTTTACAATTCCTGTAACTTTATATGCAAACAAACATACTTACCGATAGGGACATGATTGAAGCCTTTTCTCCACAGTTTTTGATAATTCCACATGGACTCTCCACTGAACTTGCACCCCATTTACATGCAGACTGTGTGAGTCATCTGCATGTTTCATAGATCTGTTTTTCCATTAACCTGAACTGTACAGTGGAGGTAACTATAATGGCCTTTAAATCCAGAAAAATCTGTTTCATAAAAGCATGTTTAGACTACTTTGTGATTTGTGACTTTCCTCATGTCTGACAGTTGTCACACATTTTAACCTAGTGGATGAAAAACATATTTTATTAATAAATCTCATCCTCTGTTACTTGTGTAGTGAAGGCTGTACTGTTTCATGTATACAAACTTAACGTTGTTAAAAGCTTTACAGACAGTGGTTAGACTAGCCAGACCAGACATGAGGCTCCTGGAGTGGAATTAAGACATAATTTTATGAAATGTCATAACGTACCACACTTTTTAGGTACATCTTTAACTTAGTATTGAAATTTGCCGATCATGGTTGGCCAGCGGATTAAGTGACTACATGGCATCATAACTTAGTAATTATGGGTTAACAGAGGTGAAGACGTCGTTGCCTATCCGCTGTTTTTGTTAAAGTTTTAATATTTATTATTGCCGGAATTTGACTACTTTTATGCATTATACTGAAAAGGTAATCACTTTAAAACATGAACATAACAGCTGTGACATAATAACCTACTAAAGACAAGGACACTGGCCTTTTACAGACAGAACAAAAATACACGTTAACATACTGAATAAATCTTAAATCTTAAATTAAAGTATATTTTCAGTTCATTTGGCGAAGATTGAAGAACTGCAGTAAACTGCATCCGCAAAAAAACAAGTAACAGTTCAAGCCACGTTTCGTTTTCCAACCAAGAAAGCCCAAGGTTTTCTTTATGCAACATAAACAGAATGAAACCATCGGGACTAAAAGAACGGTAAAACAGATGAGCAAAAGCCCTCGTGTCCCCCCCAAAAATAGCAAAGGTAACAGCTACATAAATACCCCTCTTACGTTTTTCATTAAATAGAATGCATTTCAGTCACAGAGGCAAACAAACAACGATAACCCCAATGTAAATGTGAACGAAATAAGCAATGCACACCTTACCATGCACATGTGTGGAACCACCTTCAAATACAAAAGCAGAGTCAAACCTGAAAAATCTGATTTTCTTAGAAGACTGCAATGCACGGTGGTTGTTTTTCTTTCTTTCTTTGGGAATACGCGTCTCGCTCCGTCAGGCTTCGCCCAACCCTGGACCTCTTGGTTTTGGCTCCCCTCATTACTCCATTGTGCCCGAGATTCTTAAAAGTACATTACGCCCTCTAGTGTCACCTAGACATTTTAGTGCATAATAATTATCAGAAAAATCAACCTCAAGTATTACCTGTTTTCCTTTAATAAATTATTAAGTATTATACATTTAGATTAACCTATTTAAATACTTGTATTTCTCTTTGTTATTGTCTTGGATTTCCTGGATTTGTATCTTGGTTTTAGGTTAACACACAAAACTTCATCATGTCATATTTGACTTTAAGTTCTGTGTACAACTATGTAACATTCTTGTGCCGCAAAAATTCTAACGCTGATTTGGTGTATTTTCTGCCTTTCATATGCCTCTAAATACAACTGTAATTGACTGTTGATAGGCAGTTGACTCCAAAAGAGTTGATTCTTCGACTCTCAACAGCCCTAAAGTCGGATTCGACTCCAGGACAGGAATCGACTCCCGCTGTAGATTGTGATGTACTTATGTACTATGCATCTCCGTGCAGCTTGCCAATTCAGAGGTTAACTTTAAGACGAGGGAGCTGGAGCTGACATTTGTTTAGCAGGTTTTTCACCTTGTTGGTGATGTCTATTTATGTTATAATTGTGTGGGTGTGTCTTCTTAATTTCGTTTCCACGCTGCTTTTGCATGTTGAACTAAACTCATCTTGTTTTTAACATGGAAATAAGGAATGGCTTTACAATTAAGTAATGGTAGCAAGAAGTGAATGATGCTGATTTTCATAATTTTAAGGTACTGTCATGATGTTTCTAAAAGTGTAAGAGTTTCGTGATTCCGAGCTGTAAAGTTTTAGGTTCGATATTTGCTGGATATTCGCTTTGACTTGCCGTTGTTCTATATGGCGACAGCCTTAGATATGTATCAACACCACAATTACTTTGTTAATGTACAGTGCCTTGCAAAAATATTTATACCCCTTGAACTTTCACATTTTGTCACCTTACAACCACGAACTTGTATTGTATAAAAATGTTTAAAATGTATAAAAATGTATAAAAATGTTGCTCTATCACATAAAATCTCAATTTTATTGAGATTTTATGTGATAGAGCAACACAAAGTAGCACATAATTGTGAAGTGGAATGAAAAAAAATTCAGTTTTTCAAAACTTTAAGCAAATAAAAATCTGAAAAGTGTGGTGTGCATTTGTATTCAGCCCCCTGTACTCTGATACCCCTAAATAAAATCCAGTGCAACCAACCGCTTTCAGAAGTCACCTAATTAGTTAATACTGTGTAATTTAGTCTCAGTATAAACACTTGTTTTGTGAAGGCCTCAGTGGTTTGTTAGAGAACACTGGTGAACAAACAGCATCATGAAGACCAAGCAACTCACCAGACAGGTCAGGGATAAAGTTATGGAGAGGTTTAAAGCAGGGTTAGGTTATAAAAAAATATCCCAAGCTTTGAACATCTCAAGGAGCACTGTTTAATCCATCATCCAAAAATGGAACAAGTATGCCACAACTGCAAACCTACCAGGACATGGCCGTCCACCTAAACTGATAGACCGAGCAAGGACAGCACTGGTCAGAGAAGCAGCCAAGAGGCCCATGGTCACTCTGGAGGATCTACAGAAATCCACAGCTCAGGTGGGAGAATCTGTCCACAGGAAACTTATAAGTCATGTACTCCACAAATCTGGCCTTTATGGAAGAGTGGCAAGAAGAATACCATTGTTGAAAGAAAGACAAGTCCTGTTTGCAGTTTGCCACAAGCCATGTAGGGGACACAGCAAACATGTAGAAGAAGGTGCTCTGGTCAGATGAGACCAAAGTTGAACTTTTTGGCCTAAATGCAAA